>JAUCBJ010002809.1:0-16346 GCA_032718475.1 Nemertoderma westbladi | reverse complement strand
TATTTTTGTGTTATATACCGGTATAATATTAGGTTTTCTATTATATAAATATGATATAACATAATAATTATAGGCTGGACGGGCCACACAACCGTTCCGATATAATAAAAAAAAAATAATAATAATAGGCCTACCAGTATCAATTCTTTTTCCGTTAACCACTTGCCTGGGGCTGTGGCTGTGGCTACCAGACTACCCTAATCAATCCTTTTTCTGTTAACCACTTTCCGGTTAAGTCTGTGTCTCCCAGACTACCCTAATCAATCTTTTTTCTGTTAACCACTTTCCGGGTAAGGCTGTGGCTCCCAGACAACCAGTATCAATCCTTTTTCCGTTAACCACTTTCCGGTTAAGGCTATGGCTCCCAGACTACTTGTATCCAATACTTTTTCCTTTAACCACTTTCCGGTTAAGTCTGTGTCTCCCAGACTATCCGTATCAATCCTTTTTCCGTTAACCATTTTCCGATTAAGGCTGTGACTCCTAGACTACGAGTATCAATCCTGTTTCCGTTAACCACTTCCAGTTAAGGCTGTGGCTCCCAGACTACCCAGATCAATCCTTTTTTCGTTAACCACTTTCCGGTTAAGGATGTGACTCCCAGACTACCCTAATCAATCCTTTTTCCTTTAACCACTTTCCGATTAAGGCTGTGGCTCCCAGACAACCAGTATCAATCCTTTTTCCGTTAACCACTTTCCGGTTAAGGCTGAGGCTCCAAGACTACCCAGATCAATCATTTTTTCGTTAACCACTTTCCGGTTAAGGATGTGACTCCCAGACTACCCTAATCAATCCTTTTTCCTTTAACCACTTTCCGGTTAAGGCTGTGGCTCCCAGACAACCAGTATCAATCCTTTTTCCGTTAACCACTTTCCGGTTAAGGCTGTGGCTCCCAGACTACCCTAATCAATCATTTTTTCGTTAACCACTTTCTGGTTAAGGCTGTGTCTCCCAGACTACCCTAATCAATCCTTTTTCTGTTAACCACTTTCCGGTTAAGGCTGTGGCTCCCAGACAACCAGTATCAATCCTTTTTCCGTTAACCACTTTCCGGTTAAGGCTATGGCTCCCAGACTAGTTGTATCCAATACTTTTTCCTTTAACCACTTTCCGGTTAAGTCTGTGTCTCCCAGACTACCCTAATCAATCCTTTTTCTGTTAACCACTTTCCGGTTAAGGCTGTGGCTCCCAGACAACCAGTATCAATCCTTTTTCCGTTAACCACTTTCCGGTTAAGGCTATGGCTCCCAGACTACTTGTATCCAATACTTTTTCCTTTAACCACTTTCCGGTTAAGTCTGTGTCTCCCAGACTACCCGTATCAATCCTTTTTCCGTTAACCATTTTCCGATTAAGGCTGTGACTCCTAGACTACGAGTATCAATCCTGTTTCCGTTAACCACTTCCAGTTAAGGCTGTGGCTCCCAGACTACCCGTAACAATCCTTTTTCCGTTAACCACTTTCCGGTTAAGGCTGAGGCTCCAAGACTACCCAGATCAATCCTTTTTTCGTTAACCACTTTCCGGTTAAGGATGTGACTCCCAGACTACCCTAATCAATCCTTTTTCCTTTAACCACTTTCCGGTTAAGGCTGTGGCTCCCAGACAACCAGTATCAATCCTTTTTCCGTTAACCACTTTCCGGTTAAGGCTGTGGCTCCCAGACTACCTGTATCAATCCTTTTTCCGGTGGCCAGTTTCCGGTTAAAGCTGTGGCTCCCAGACTACCCGTATCAATCCTTTTTCCGTTAACCACTTTCCGGTTAAGGCTGTGGCTCCCAGACTACCCTAATCAATCATTTTTTCGTTAACCACTTTCCGGTTAAGGCTGTGTCTCCCAGACTACCAGTATCAATCCTTTTTCCGTTAACCACTTTCCGGTTAAGGCTGTGGCTCCCAGACTACCTGTATCAATCCTTTTTCCGTTGGCCACTTTCCGGTTAAGGCTGTGGCTCACAGACTACCCGTATCAATCCTTTTTCCGTTAACCACTTTCCGGTTAAGGCTGTGGCTCCCATACTACCAGTATCAATCATTTTTCCGTTAACCACTTTCCGGTTAGGCTGTGGCTCCCAGACTACCCTAATCAATCCTTTTTCAGTTTACCCTAATCAATCATTTTTCCGTTAACCACTTACCGGTTAAGGCTGTGGCTCCCAGACTAATCAATCCTTTTTCCGTTAACCACTTTCCGGTTAAGGCAGTGGCTCCCAGACTACCAGAATCAATCTTTTTTCCGTTGGCCACTTTCCGGTTAAGGGTGTGGCTCCCAGACTACCAGTATCAATCCTTTTTCCGTTGGCCACTTTCCGGTTAAGGCTGTGGCTCCCAGACTAATCAATCCTTTTTCCGTTAACCACTTTCCGGTTAAGGCAGTGGCTCCCAGACTACCAGTATCAATCCTTTTTCCGTTGGCTACTTTCCGGTTAAGGCTGTGGCTCCCAGACTACCAGTATCAACCTTTTTTCCGTTGGCCACTTTCCGGTTAAGGCTGTGGCTCCCAGACTATCCTAATCAATCCTTTTTCCGTTAACCACTTTCCGGTTAAGGCTGTGGCTCCCAGACTACCCTAATCAATCCCTTTTCCGTTAACATCTAGGTGAATTGTTCGCCAGGATACAACTGCGCGCCGATACGGCGTTTACTGAACGAGAAGCAGCAGTTCTCGTTAGGAATATCGCCTTATCCATCCATCATCTCCACTCAATGAATATAGCCCATAGGGACATAAAGGTAAGGGGGGGGGCGGGGGGGGGGGGGGGTACCAATAATAATAGCTAATAGCGAGGCAAACAAGAAAAAGTGGTATACATATGAATGGAAAGAGTTTTAGTTATAAATTGTGTTATATATTCGGTGAATTCGTTATTAGTTACCGGTACAATAACGGGTAAAAATGACAATGCATATTAATTTAACCCGGGCGTGTTAAAATCAATTGTGTCAATAATTATGTCTCATGGACATACTGGTACTTTATTTATGTTGCCAGGAATTAAGGAGACAGGGAAAAACACCATAGAATTGATATTATATTTCACGCGTAGCTAAGTGTAAAAAAAAATGTTTATTTCCCCGCGTACTTCAGGTCGACTTGAAAATAAAACATTTATTTCAGCCCGAGAATTTGTTATTTGTGTCGAGTGATCCTCAATCTGTTATGTTGAAACTCACAGACTTCGGTTTCGCTAAGGAGACCGGCGCGACGAGTAAGAGTCTGCAGACACCCTGCTACACCCCGTACTACGTAGCACCCGAGGTGCTGGGACCAGAGAAATACGACAAGAGTTGCGACATCTGGAGTCTAGGTGTCATCACCTATATATTGTAAGTGATTATTCGTAAATGACAATTTCATACAGACGTCTTCACTTTTATTAGTTAACTAACTGTAATAGAGTGAGATAATGCTGACAATTTATTTCTAATTGACATTGAGAAAGGCAGCCCTCGTTACTCACGTTCATCGGTCACTTATTCTCATGACTCACTAAACACACACTTTTGGGTAAATTTTGTGTGTTACCACGTGGATTAATTTTATTTGCTGCTTAGCGGCACATTTTTTAGCATGTGGCACATGAACTGCGCACTACACATTTTTAGCCTGTGGCACATCAATGACAACATCACAAAAATTTACATCAATCAATGGAGGGAAATGATCAGGATACGGAGTTGTATTACTTTTCGAACCAAAACAATAAATTAGTCAATAGGTGGTGTAATTTTAGGTTGTAAAGTGACATGAAGACAAAATAATACGTAACGTAACATATTTTTTACTGGAATTTACTGTTATTTACTGGAAATATTATTAATTAATAGCGATTAATTAATATAAAAAGCGCTATAGTGAGAGATATTGTAGTTGGTGCAGCATTATAATTAGTGTTATAAACTGTATGACAGAATGGTTGAATTACGGTCAATTGAAAACAGTGAGAAAGGGTGTTTATTTCTGATATTTTATTTCTTAACAAATGAAATACTTTATATTCCATATTATTTTAACGTTTTATATTTGTACCGCTGGAACGCACCAACTGTCTCTGCTAACCGATCATCTATCTCTATTATTTTGTTTCAACCGTTTTCTACACTGAATTCCGTTGATCGTGTATTATAGTTTTGTATTGTATTTTGCGTGTGTTTTTCATCGTAGACTTCCTGTAACCGATTGTATGCAATCAATTTGAGAATTTTTCAATGTTGTATACTATATAGAGTGATATAAAGTATCGTCATATTTGTTCGGTACACAACCCGCGGCAGTATACAGTAAGCGGCACTGAATACACACTACATTTAGAATAACAATCGAAGTGATTCATTATCTCAAGCTGCACCCAAACCGAACCGAACCGAATGGCGGCTATTTACCTCAACAGTTTCTAAAATTTCCGCAATTTCACGTCATTTCGAGAAAGATCTTTGAGAAATTCCTATCGCGTCGAGACGTGAAAACCTCAAAAAAATAGGCGTTTGGATCAGAAGAGACAACCGGTGGACGGTTTTCCGGATACGATGACGCGAATACGAACCAGGGAGGGCAATACTACGGTACATCGTATGGGAGACCGTAGTGGGTTGCTGGGAGATGCAATACTACGGTACATCGTATGGGAGACCGTAGTGGGTTGCTGGGAGATACAATACTACGGTACATCGTATGGGAGACCGTAGCGGGTTGCTGGGAGATGCAATACTACGGTACATCGTATGGGAGACCGTAGCGGGTTGCTGGGAGATGCAATACTACGGTACATCGTATGGGAGACCGTAGCGGGTTGCTGGGAGATGCAATACTACGGTACATCGTATGGAGACCGTAGCGGGTTGCTGGGAGATGCAATACTACGGTACATCGTATGGGAGACCGTAGCGGGTTGCTGGGAGATGCAATACTACGGTACATCGTATGGGAGACCGTAGCGGGTTGCTGGGAGATGCAATACTACGGTACATCGTATGGGAGACCGTAGCGGGTTGCTGGGAGATGCAATACTACGGTACATCGTATGGGAGACCGTAGTGGGTTGCTGGGAGATGCAATACTACGTTACATCGTATGGGAGACCGTAGCGGGTTGCTGGGAGATGCAATACTACGTTACATCGTATGGAGACCGTAGCGGGTTGCTGGGAGATACAATACTACGGTACATCGTATGGAGACCGTAGTGGGTTGCTGGGAGATGCAATACTACGGTACATCGTATGGGAGACCGTAGTGGGTTGCTGGGAGATGCAATACTACGGTACATCGTATGGGAGACCGTAGCGGGTTGCTGGGAGATGCAATGCTACGGTACATCGTATGGGAGACCGTAGCGGGTTGCTGGGAGATGCAATACTACGGTACATCGTATGGAGACCGTAGCGGGTTGCTGGGAGATGCAATACTATGGTACATCGTATGGGAGACCGTAGTGGGTTGCTGGGAGATGCAATACTACGGTACATCATATGGAGACCGTAGCGGGTTGCTGGGAGATGCAATGCTACGGTACATCGTATGGAGACCGTAGCGGGTTGCTGGGAGATGCAATACTACGGTACATCGTATGGGAGACCGTAGTGGGTTGCTGGGAGATGCAATACTACGGTACATCGTGTGGAGACCGTAGCGGGTTGCTGGGAGATGCAATACTACGGTACATCGTGTGGAGACCGTAGTGGGATGCTGGGAGATGCAATACTACGGTACATCGTATGGGAGACCGTAGCGGGTTGCTGGGAGATGCAATACTACGGTACATCGTATGGAGACCGTAGCGGGTTGCTGGGAGATGCAATACTACGGTACATCGTGTGGAGACCGTAGTGGGATGCTGGGAGATGCAATACTACGGTACATCGTATGGGAGACCGTAGTGGGATGCTGGGAGATGCAATACTACGATACATCGTGTGGAGACCGTAGCGGGTTGCTGGGAGATGCAATACTACGGTACATCGTATGGGAGACCGTAGCGGGTTGCTGGGAGATGCAATACTACGGTACATCGTATGGGAGACCGTAGTGGGTTGCTGGGAGATGCAATACTACGGTATATCGTATGGAGACCGTAGTGGGTTGCTGGGAGATGGAATACTACGGTACATCGCATGGGAGACCGTAGCGGGTTGCTGGGAGATGCAATACTACGGTACATCGTATGGGAGACCGTAGCGGGTTGCTGGGAGATGCAATACTACGGTACATCGTATGGGAGACCGTAGTGGGTTGCTGGGAGATGCAATACTACGTTACATCGTATGGGAGACCGTAGCGGGTTGCTGGGAGATGCAATACTATGGTACATCGTATGGAGACCGTAGTGGGTTGCTGGGAGATGCAATACTACGGTACATCATATGGAGACCGTAGCGGGTTGCTGGGAGATGCAATGCTACGGTACATCGTATGGAGACCGTAGCGGGTTGCTGGGAGATGCAATGCTACGGTACATCGTATGGGAGACCGTAGCGGGTTGCTGGGAGATGCAATACTATGGTACATCGTATGGAGACCGTAGTGGGTTGCTGGGAGATGCAATACTACGGTACATCGTATGGAGACCGTAGCGGGTTGCTGGGAGATGCAATGCTACGGTACATCGTATGGGAGACCGTAGCGGGTTGCTGGGAGATGCAATACTATGGTACATCGTATGGAGACCGTAGTGGGTTGCTGGGAGATGCAATACTATGGTACATCGTATGGAGACCGTAGTGGGTTGCTGGGAGATGCAATACTACGGTACATCGCATGGGAGACCGTAGCGGGTTGCTGGGAGATGCAATACTACGGTA
Organism: Nemertoderma westbladi; assembly: GCA_032718475.1. Classification (NCBI taxonomy): domain Eukaryota; kingdom Metazoa; phylum Xenacoelomorpha; order Nemertodermatida; family Nemertodermatidae; genus Nemertoderma; species Nemertoderma westbladi. Next base: position 9,546 of record JAUCBJ010002809.1, on the reverse strand, counting down.
CATCGTATGGGAGACCGTAGCGGGTTGCTGGGAGATGCAATACTACGGTACATCGTATGGGAGACCGTAGCGGGTTGCTGGGAGATGCAATGCTACGGTACATCGTATGGGAGACCGTAGCGGGTTGCTGGGAGATGCAATACTACGGTACATCGTATGGAGACCGTAGTGGGTTGCTGGGAGATGCAATACTACGGTACATCGCATGGGAGACCGTAGCGGGTTGCTGGGAGATGCAATACTACGGTACATCGTATGGGAGACCGTAGCGGGTTGCTGGGAGATGCAATACTACGGTACATCGTATGGGAGACCGTAGCGGGTTGCTGGGAGATGCAATGCTACGGTACATCGTATGGGAGACCGTAGCGGGTTGCTGGGAGATGCAATACTACGGTACATCGTATGGAGACCGTAGCGGGTTGCTGGGAGATGCAATACTACGGTACATCGTATGGGAGACCGTAGCGGGTTGCTGGGAGATGCAATGCTACGGTACATCGTATGGGAGACCGTAGCGGGTTGCTGGGAGATGCAATACTACGGTACATCGTATGGAGACCGTAGTGGGTTGCTGGGAGATGCAATACTACGGTACATCGTATGGGAGACCGTAGCGGGTTGCTGGGAGATGCAATACTACGGTACATCGTATGGGAGACCGTAGCGGGTTGCTGGGAGATGCAATACTACGGTACATCGTATGGAGACCGTAGCGGGTTGCTGGGAGATGCAATACTATGGTACATCGTATGGGAGACCGTAGCGGGTTGCTGGGAGATGCAATACTACGGTACATCGTATGGGAGACCGTAGCGGGTTGCTGGGAGATGCAATACTATGGTACATCGTATGGGAGACCGTAGCGGGTTGCTGGGAGATGCAATACTACGGTACATCGTATGGAGACCGTAGTGGGTTGCTGGAGATGCAATACTATGGTACATCGTATGGGAGACCGTAGTGGGTTGCTGGGAGATGCAATACTACGGTACATCGTATGGAGACCGTAGTGGGATGCTGGGAGATGCAATACTACGGTACATCGTATGGAGACCGTAGTGGGTTGCTGGGAGATGCAATACTACGGTACATCGTATGGGAGACCGTAGCGGGTTGCTGGGAGATGCAATACTACGGTACATCGTATGGAGACCGTAGTGGGTTGCTGGGAGATGCAATACTACGGTACATCGTATGGGAGACCGTAGTGGGTTGCTGGGAGATGCAATACTACGGTACATCGTATGGGAGACCGTAGCGGGTTGCTGGGAGATGCAATGCTACGGTACATCGTATGGGAGACCGTAGCGGGTTGCTGGGAGATGCAATACTACGGTACATCGTATGGAGACCGTAGCGGGTTGCTGGGAGATGCAATACTATGGTACATCGTATGGGAGACCGTAGTGGGTTGCTGGGAGATGCAATACTACGGTACATCATATGGAGACCGTAGCGGGTTGCTGGGAGATGCAATGCTACGGTACATCGTATGGAGACCGTAGCGGGTTGCTGGGAGATGCAATACTACGGTACATCGTATGGGAGACCGTAGTGGGTTGCTGGGAGATGCAATACTACGGTACATCGTGTGGAGACCGTAGCGGGTTGCTGGGAGATGCAATACTACGGTACATCGTGTGGAGACCGTAGTGGGATGCTGGGAGATGCAATACTACGGTACATCGTATGGGAGACCGTAGCGGGTTGCTGGGAGATGCAATACTACGGTACATCGTATGGAGACCGTAGTGGGTTGCTGGGAGATGCAATACTACGGTACATCGTATGGAGACCGTAGTGGGTTGCTGGGAGATGCAATACTACGGTACATCGTATTGGAGACCCTAGTGGGTTGCTGGGAGATGCAGTACTACGGTACATCGTATGGAGACCGTAGTGGGTTGCTGGGAGATGCAATACTACGGTACATCGTATGGGAGACCGTAGCGGGTTGCTGGGAGATGCAATACTACGGTACATCGTATTGGAGACCCTAGTGGGTTGCTGGGAGATGCAGTACTACGGTACATCGTATGGAAACCGTAGCGGGTTGCTGGGAGATGTAATACTACGGTACATCGTATGGGAGACCGTAGCGGGTTGCTGGGAGATGCAATACTACGGTACATCGTATGGAGACCGTAGTGGGTTGCTGGGAGATGCAATACTACGGTACATCGTATGGAGACCGTAGTGGGTTGCTGGGAGATGCAATACTACGGTACATCGTATTGGAGACCCTAGTGGGTTGCTGGGAGATGCAGTACTACGGTACATCGTATGGAGACCGTAGTGGGTTGCTGGGAGATGCAATACTACGGTACATCGTATTGGAGACCCTAGTGGGTTGCTGGGAGATGCAGTACTACGGTACATCGTATGGAGACCGTAGTGTGTTGCTGGGAGATGCAATACTACGGTACTTCGTATGGGAAACCGTAGCGGGTTGCTGGGAGATGCAATACTACGGTACATCGTATGGGAGACCGTAGCGGGTTGCTGGGAGATGCAATACTACGGTACATCGTATGGGAGACCGTAGCGGGTTGCTGGGAGATGCAATACTACGGTACATCGTATGGAGACCGTAGTGGGTTGCTGGGAGATGCAATACTACGGTACATCGTATGGAGACCGTAGTGGGTTGCTGGGAGATGCAATACTACGGTACATCGTATGGGAGACCGTAGTGGGTTGCTGGGAGATGCAATACTACGGTACATCGTATGAGAGACCGTAGTGGGTTGCTGGGAGATGCTCGTAAACCTTCTAGTCGAGAAAGGAAATTTCAGCTTCAGGATTTTAGTTTCTGTGATTTATAGTGGAAGAAAATATATTTTATGAATAAAATTACGTATTACATGTAAATATAACAGCTTTATTCCACAATATTGCGTTTTATAAACGAAATTTCAGGAATAACTAGATTTGACTTTATTCCTATAAATCTAAATAGCCACGTATTTTCCTAAATAGCAACTTATTTTCCTAAATATCAACTTATTTTCCTAAATAGCAACTTATTTTCCTAAATAGCAACTTATTTTCCTAAATATCAACTTATTTTCCTAAATAGCAACTTATTTTCCTAAATAGCAACTTATTTTCCTAAATAGCAACTTATTTTCCTAAATAGCAACTTATTTTCCTAAATAGCAACTTATTTTCCGTCTGATTTATTTTCCCATAAATGCCCGATTGCTCCTCCTCTTGTACCGTGAAAGTGAAACTATTATTGTTAGCGGTACCAGTGATATCCGTAGCTGTTGTCACTGTCACTACCCGCAATCTGTTTAATTACCGCAGTGTTGCAGTTTCTTTCAAGCAAAACGGATTCCGTCCGTTCAGGATATGGATTTTATTTCTACAATAAAGGAACTAAAAGTTTCTTTATTGTGGTCAACATCATCCCATTCCAAAGTAAACGCCGCGTCTATACAAACAGAAGCTGTAAAGACGCGAATTACGTTACCCGTGGCCGTGAGGGATAGAGAGAGGGAGGTAAATTTTGGGGAATAAAATTACGTGTTACATGAAAAGGAAAAGTTGGCAGATTACCCATCAAGGGATCCGTCCTAATCATTTTCTGTCAGTAAATTTGTGAAACAGTGAAAGAAGGTAATACTTAACTTACCGTGCTGTTTGTTTACCGTTGTGGTGTTAATTAAACGTTTTAATGCAATCTGCGATAATCAATTTATTTAGCCGGTGAAATGGAATTAATTGGCATTTTGTGGGTTGCGGGTTGGCTCATCGGCGCAGGTTACGGGAACGGGATGATTATTTATTTATATTGGCCACGAAGCCTGAGTCCCTCCCTCACTGAGTTGTTGCGAAGTGGTTGTATTATTAGGCTTAACAGTGAAATCTTTTGTAATCCTTTATTTTACTGCGAATACATAATCATACGCATTGATTGGTTTCTTCTACTGGTAGTCATAGTGACCCAATCAAACAATGTAATACCGGTAGGTGGTAAGCCCATCTTGCGTGTTTATGACTGACTGGTTTGATTCCGTTTACCTCTACAGTTCTTTTGCAATACTCAATTTAAATTTTATGAAAGACAGTTTGTCTCTCTGGGTATGATTGCCTGACGAGACAGCGCTATATCGTATCGATTTATTATTCCGTTAGCGTTTTTTTTTAGACATTATGAGTCCTCTCTTGCTACCGCCTACTGCGGTTCTATCCTCTCCTTATAAACCTCAAAGTTTATGTTTAAAGTAGATCGGAAAGATTAAAATTAGGCCTATTATTTGTAATTGTTTACCGGTAATATAGTCAGAGAACTGCAGTAATTAATAACGACAGAGTGCCGGTACAACTACAGGACTTCAGCCAGTAGTTGTATAAACCATATCGATTTATCCTTCATCAACATGTTCCCTTTCACTCCCGTTATTGAATGCGCCCCAAACTTCTCCGATGGTCGCCATAAAGAGGTGGTTGAGAGTCTGGCGACTTCTATCGCATCCACTGACGGCTGCACTTTATTGGACGTGGATCCCGGAGTTACAACCAATCGCACTGTCTTTACCTTCGTGGGTTGCCCCGAGGCCGTCGTCGAGGGCGCGTTCAACGCCGCCAAGGTCGCCTACACCTCCATCGACATGTCGGAACACTTCGGGGATCACCCGCGAGTCGGCGCTCTCGATGTGTGTCCGTTCGTACCGGTACAGAACGCGACGATGGCCGACTGCGTGCGGTGCGCTCGCTGGCTTGCGGAGCGGCTAGCCGACGAGTTGGGGGTGGCGAGTTACCTGTACGGGGAGGCGGCGAGTCGCCCCGAGCGACGGGATGTCTCGTACGTGCGGGACCGGGAGTACGAGGGTCTGGAGGAGTTGCTAGCCAACGAGGAGCCGGATTACGGGCCCTGCGAGTTGGTCCCCAACTGGGGCGTCTCCTTGGTCGGCGCGCGTAACTTCCTCGTCTCTTACAGCGTCAACCTCCTCGCCAGCAAGGAGGAGGCCTCCCTTGTGGCTGGCCGTCTAGCGGACTCCCTAAACAACGTGCAGTCTATCGGTTGGTATCTAGAGGAGGCGAATGTGTCTCAAGTCTCTATGAACATATCCGATTACAAGACGACCTCTCTCGTCGAGGTCTATAACGCAGTCGTTGATATCGCTAAAGGCCTCGGTATCTGCGTTGTCGGCTCCCAAATCGTCGGTTTGGTTCCTCTACAAGCGATCATCGACGCTGCCAACCGTTACATCGACCTCGAGGCCTTGTTTATAGTGGAAGAGGACCAGAAGATTCGTCTAGTTGTCGACCGACTGGGACTCAACTCGTTCGGATTGTTTGTACCCAAAGAGAGGATTATTGAGTTTATGATTAAGGATGAGGTTAGCGAGGGGCCATTATTGTCGACGAGCTTAAAGAACTTGGTGCGGAATGTGGGATCGCGTTCCGTGGTGCCCGGGGGCGGCACTGTGGCTGCGGTTGTGGCGGCGTTGGGCGCCGCTCTCGCTACGACTTCCGGGTGGAGAAGTCCCCCCGGAAACCCGCCAGTCCAACGGGCTGTCGTGCGTCTACACGAGACCATGCTCAATCTCATGCCGCTGGCGGACATGGAGGCTGTGGCCCTGGATTCGGTGCGTCTAGGTCAGGGGGTGTCTGCCGCCGCCGAGGGGACCTGTCTGATAGACCTCGGTAGGCGGCGGTTGTTAGACACCCATCTGCGACTGGGCGACCTGGTTACGGGTTGTTGGCCCGCTGTCGCCGATATTGTTGAGTCCGTTGACTGTGTTACCCTCGTCGACCTACTGGTGGGTGTGCTCAGTCTCGAACTCGCTGTGAAGGCCTCTCATTGTATTATCCTCGGGCAGCTAGACAAGGTGAACGACGAGGAGTACAGCACGAGCGTCCGTAACCAGGCGACAGGCTACCTCGACACCTCGGCTGAACAATCATCCGCTCTCACCAATCGTATTAAATCCAAGTTGTACGGATCCGCTGACCTTACTGAGGCCGTGAGCAACCTGTCCGTTGGCGATAATTAATATCAGTTAGTCAGACTTATGAGGCAGATATTACGCTTTAGTCGAAACCCTGACGATATTAAATATGTTTTTCCATTCGATTATTTACTGCCATTTGGATATTTTGGACACGGAAACAGAATTACAACGCAATTTGTATTTAATTTTAGATGGAAGACATTATTTATTTAATTAATTATTATTGTTTATATTTATTTTGTATGTGCTCCAACCAGTTTGTTAGTTTATCAATTATTATTATATAGTGTGCTGCAATGATTGTGCTTTTTATGTTTTGAGTATAAATAATATGTGATGTGCCAATATATTTTAATCTCTTTAATATTTTAAGAACGTAATAATACAAGTATGATTAGTTTAGTACTGCCTACTAGCTATTAAATTGTCTACTTCTACTTATAAAGATCTTTTAATAATAATTTAATAATCATTTGAATTATATTTGTATGATGGCTTGGCTGTAACTCTTAATATACATATACATATTATATGATCTTCTGCCAGTTCATTCACATACTTTTTGTTTACTTACTATTATTATTTATATTTAGATTTACTTTTGTTGGTTAAAATAAAATATTAATTTTACTACTTATAGACACCGCAATTTATCTCCAGGCAATATTATTTATGTTCCATAGTATTTCATTTCATGTTGTTAGTGATTTTTTAACATTTATTTTCGTCATATTTTAAATATAATAATAACTTGATATTTAAATATTAATAAATATTTGATAATGGCTAATTAATTAACATTGGCAGGGCAAGTTGATGATAATTATAAAATGGTCGCAGTAACACTTGTGGGTGGTCGCAGTAACAACTTGTTGGGGTGGTCGCAGTAACACATTGTGTGGGTGGTCGCAGTAACACTTGTGGGTGGTCGCAGTAACAACTTGTTGGGGTGGTCGCAGTAACACATTGTGTGGGTGGTCGCAGTAACACTAATGGGAGTGGGGTGGTCGCAGTAACACCTTGAGTGGGTGGTCGAAGTAACACATTGTGTGATTGGTCGCAGTAACACCTTGAGTGGGTGGTCGCAGTAACACCTTATTGGGGTGGTCGCAGTAACACCTTGAGTGGGTGGTCGCAGTAACACATTGTGTGGGTGGTCGCAGTAACACCTTGTTGGTATAGTCGCAGTGACACCTTGTTGGGGTGGTCGCAGTAACACCTTGAGTGGGTGGTCGCAGTAACACATTGTGTGGGTGGTCGCAGTAACACCTTGTTGGTATGGTCACAGTAACACCTTGAGTGAGTGGTCGCAGTAACACATTGTGTGAGTGGTCGCAGTAACACCGTGAGTGGGTGGTCGCAGTAATACATTATGTGGGTGGTCGCAGTAACACCTTTTTGGGGTGGTCGCAGTAACACCTTGAGTGGGTGGTCGCAGTAGCACATTGTGTGGGTGGTCGCAGTAATACCTTGTGGGGGTGATCGCAGTAACACCGTGAGTGGGTGGTCGCAGTAACACCTTGTTGGGGTGGTCGCAGTAACACCTTGAGTGAGTGGTCGCAGTAACACCTTGTTGGGGTGGTCGCAGTAACACCTTGAGTGGGCGGTCGCAGTAACACATTGTGTGGGTGGTCGCAGTAACACCTTGTTGGTATGGTCGCAGTAACACCTTGTTGGGGTGGTCGCAGTAACACATTGTGTGAGTGGTCGCCTTAACACCGTGAGTGCGTGGTCGCAGTAATACATTATGTGGGTGGTCGCAGTAATACCTTGTGGTGGTGATCGCAGTAACACCTTGAGTGAGTGGTCGCAGTAACACATTGTGTGAGTGGTCGCAGTAACACCGTGAGTGGGTGGTCGCAGTAATACATTATGTGGGTGGTCGCAGTAATACATTATGTGGGTGGTCGCAGTAACACCTTGTTGGGGTGGTCGCAGTAACACCGTGAGTGGGTGGTCGCAGTAACACCTTGTTGGGGTGGTCGCAGTAACACCTTGATTGGGTCGTCGCAGTAACACATCGTTAGGGTGGTCGCAGTGCGTAACTCCCACCGTTGTAAAGTAATATTTTGTAGGAACCATATATTTTAATATACATATATCGGCGCAAATAACAGAGCTGATTGATCTAAAAAAATAACTAATTAACCCGTTCTATTGACTTAAAGTTTATTTTTTTGGCCAGAAAAAAGTACCACCTGTACCCTGCTCCTTTCCCTTAATATTGATAAATTCACATTGTGAATTCGCCTAGACATCGTCTCAATATTTCAATGGGTTCTTGTTTGCTAGTATTTGTTACTTCAGTGAGTTCTTTATTGTTTGTGAGTTATAGTTAGTTATTGGTTGGGCGAGTTATTTAGTTTTGTATTCAATTAGAGGGTTAGTTAACTTTAGTTAGTTAATAAGTTGGTTCTTATTGGTATAAGTTAGTTAGTTGTGAGTTAGTAACTTATCGAGCTTACTAGGTAAGGTAGTTTAGTTATTACGTTAGTTAATTAATGAGTTTGTAAGTGATTTATATATTGGTTTACTTAATTCGTGGGTTTCGTAGTTCAGTTAATCAATGAAATGATATATTTATAATTTCGGGCTAAAAAGCCTTTTTTGACTATTTCCCGTTATACAACTGGCACATTGGCGCGGTAGAGTCGTAATAATAAATAATTGTTTATTGTTTGTAGGTTATGTGGTTACCCGCCTTTCTATAGCAACCACGGTCTCGCTATAAGTCCGGGAATGAAGAAAAGAATACGAAACGGACAATATGAGTTCCCCCCTGCAGAGTGGGGCCGGGTTTCCATAAATGGTGAGTAAATATTGTCGTTTCTCTCTGATTTTAAAACCACTCATAATGCAGTTCGATTACATAGTTATTTTTTTACAACATATTTCGCTGACTGTAATAATATGGTTGTTTAAAAAAACTATAAAATACTTCTATCTATCTATCTGGTAGTCCTGGACTGATATAGATGTTATAGATACTCGCCAGGGTTTTTTCTAATATGTTAGTGAAATTTCTAAATGAAAAAATTATATATATTGAAAACAACAAATGTAAAAATATAAACTTTACTAACATTTGAAATAAAAACATTGGGCGATATTTTACCAGTTACTTAATTGTCGACCTTTTAGTGATTTGTAGGTACTGTTGTACCTGTTGTATTCCAGGACATGGTGTTGGTGTTATTGGCTTGGCTAACGTGGCGATTTTTGTGACAAATCAATAAGTTTCTCTGCCCTAATGACTATTAGACTTTTATTGCCCTAATTATCACATTTTTAATGATGTTTATTTTTATTTTTTAATGAATATACTTGTTTTTTTAATTTTGTAATTATTATATTGATGAATAATTTTCGGTAATTCGTTTCTTACTTTTTCTCAAAAAGGTTATAAATAATATATGAAATTTCATCTTCCATTAAATTTATAACTTTTCATTTTTTTCAAACCCAGCATGCCATTGTTAGCTTCACATATATCACAAGTTCATGTTTTAGCTGCACTTTTTAACCAGTTTAACTTTATGAATTTGTTAAGCACTATAACTAACCACCTGAAGATTTTTGA
>JAUCBJ010002808.1:0-23789 GCA_032718475.1 Nemertoderma westbladi | reverse complement strand
AACAAACCATCCACAATGCAATATAGAGAAAAATCGACAAGAGTTTAGTTTATAATGTACATCAGGTACCAAGGTGTCCTTTTTGAGTGTGACGTTGCTGTATCCTCTGCTAGAATTGATGTGGCAGCATGTAGCAGTTATACCAGCGTCAGCCAAGATAACGCCAGCGCGAATATAGCCTGCCCTATTGACGATGAAGATGAAGAAGACCAGTCCCAGCGTCAAGAGTGGTCGGAACTCTTGTTGAACTCTGTACTAGACTGAAATTTAGTAAATCGGCAGTAATCCCAACATTGACCTATTTTTAATCTCCCTTTCAAAACCTTACCATTTTAATCTGTCAAATTACCTATTTTATATTACTTACGGAATTTACCCATTCTTTAAATAGTGGCAATAATTATGTAATTGGTACACTCTACAGTAGTTTGTTATTCTTGAGCAACATGTCCCATGGAGTGAGGAGTCCAGTGAGGAACAATGGGAGCAAAATACAGAAAATATTCATCCATCTCAGCCATATCTCATCAATTCCTCAAGGAAATTCAGAGTTTACTGTACATATTGTAATATGTGGAAGTTGGGTGCCATACAATATAGTTTGGTGGAAGTTGGGTGTAGTTGGGTGTACTTTGGGTGAAAGTTGGGTGTACTGTAGTTGGGTGTAGTTACAGTAGGTGAAATGTGGGGTGTAGTTGGGTGTTTAGGCAAACCCTGTCTTCAGTGGTACTGTATGTATATTATTAAACACGCAATATAAATAAAATTTAAATAAAAACAATTCAAAGCCTAAAAAGATATCACAGTGATATACAGTAGTGTATACTAATGCTTTGAATTGTTTTTCTTCAATGATAAGATACAGGTATTTCCACTTATATATGACAGAATCGAGCCAACATCTGGATGTAAAGACAAAAGACATATACTGGCTGACTGTGTTACACTACCGTCCAATACTGTACACCGGTACCAGCCATCCAACACGTTTTAAGTTAAATCGTTAACTTCTCGGTAAAAAATCAGAAAACAAAATCAAACAGTTCTGTTTACATACTGTACTTGTGTGTAAAGTAGCACTTTACAGTGTGATGATCCGAGTTCTATCGAACTCGGATCGAACGTCACTCACTACGAACGAACGTAGTGAGTGAGTGAAAATAAATCCACGAGGATCAGAACACTGTAAAGTACAGTACTTTGCAACAAGTATGTATGTATGTAGTTTGATTCCAAAATTGTAAAATTATGAAATATTTGTATATATTTATAAGTGATAGAAGCTGCACAAATTAAATTAGTTGCTGTATAAATAAATGTAAAAATGACAAATTATGTTATAAAAACGTTAGGTTATATTTATGGTGGCGTTTGGAGCAATGTTAATACCACATAAACAAGGCACAAGGGACATTACAACACCAATAAAATACTAAATGTACAGGCCAATACAATACTGTAATGTGTCCTCTAAAGTTGTAAAGTGCTAAATAATAGCTCACTGTTAATACTAACGGCGTTGAGTAATGTTACAATTTTGAAATAAAGTTTGTTTATATTGAAGGCTTTTACATTGCGTTTGGAAGCTACTGTGCCTGGTGTACAATTAATAGCTTAATTGTAAAATACTCTCATTGTAAGAGTATTATACAGTACTGTAGTTGCGTAGTATGTAAATATACGTTGTCATTGCTGCATTGACTAAGGTTAATTATTCCCAGGGCCACCCAATGTTATAGCATTATTTTACTATTTATTATTAAAATAGTTGTCTGCATATATTTCAGTATTTTCGTGCACTTTTTTATATAGAAGTATAATAATAATAATAATAATAATGCTGTTTTATTCTCTAAAATCAATTAATTTAAAATAAATTTACACATATAACTTTAGGTCAATACAGAGATGGCACTCAGCCATGCTTATAAAAAGCACCACAAAGTGATTAAGTAAAATACAGTATGGGTATAATTAAAACACAAGGAGAACATATGATACTTAAAAATATATTAAATCGGATAATAAGTGTTGCAGTTAATTAGTAGATATCGTCACTAGCTATATCTACTCAATGAGGTGGCCATATATGGACATCATACATGGAATCCTTCCAGTTCCCTTTACATAAGATACATAATGGCTACTCCTGTGTCACATTCAGTGTTAGTAATAGTATGCTCATATCAAAACCTCGAGTTAGGGGCGAGGGTGGCACCGTCATGATGGTTAAAAATGAGATATTGCCATACTGTGCCCCAATTGTCACTGGATCAGACAGATTCAGTGCTATTGCGATTAGATCTCTATATAAACATAACATTGCAATTAGTAATACATACATGCCTGCCAACTGTCACAGAGAAAATGATCAACATGACTATCTACAGGAAATTGAGAGATTTAAGTGTTTTAATTAATGAATGTGAAGGGTCAAATCTTACTCCAATTATTTTGGGGGATATAAATGGATCTATTCAGTGGGATGAAACTCTACAACCTAAAGGGGCTAATAACAACTCCAAGTTTGGTAAGATGTTTCTTGGTGGTATCATTATGCCAAATGAATTGTTGGCTGCAGACATGTCTGAAAAGGCGTCTGGATTGCTCTACTCACATTCTGCTAAACATAATGGAATTGAGGGGGCAAAACGCAGCTATATAGACCACATATTTATACCCCAAGGGTGGCTCTGTTATCTACTTCAGTCTAACGTTAATAAATCTGAACCTATCAACAGTGGCGCAGCCATAGGGGGGCGGGGGGGACACGTCCCTCCCACTTTTCAGGTAGGGGGGGACTCCATATCATATGTCCCCGGCGCTTCTTACACTTTGTATACACAATTTAATATTCAAATAATCGTAACAAACTCTGATCGGGTATTACAGTATAACTATTAACTCCTACGTACATTTCTATCCTTCCCAACCCTGTCGCATTTTTCCATACACCATGAACTGTTTTTGCACCGACAATAAGTCTGATAATATAATGTGTATTTTCATATCCCCACAATTTCGTCTTTTATTGTTTTCGTTAGAATAACTAAAACAAATTTATTGATAATTAAATATTATGTTAATTCCCCGTGATACTGTATCAACCCGCCTTCGCTTTCAATCCTTACCTACAAGCGCTTTAAATAGGTAGGCCTATCTCAGTCGACCTTTTAATCTTATAGTGGGTTCGTTGGTAACGATAACGAATGTAAGATGACGTTGTTGCAGGGAAACTAAATAATGTAATAAATTCAGAATTTTTCAAAAGGAATATCTGAGATATGGCAGTTGTAATGGACGTTGAAGTTACATATTTTGCGTTGAGCTGCGTTGGAGTCCATTTATTCTACATTCTAATATGGAACTAATCAGTAGCTGGGCAACAATACAATACCTACTGTATATAATAATACTACTGTAGTACGTAGCAGATAAACAAATGTTCCAGAATATTGTGTATTTATTAAGTGGAATAAATTGCCTGCAGCGGAACCGAAGTAAATACATGCAACATGTAACAGTGCTCATATAAATCAGCTTTTTCCCAACCAAATTCAAATGTTTTTACATATTTGGAATCCATCATCGAGATCTTTCGTTCTCCACCAACGAATCACTTTGAGGTTGAAGAACAATTGAGTTGCAATTGGTTCAAACGCCCATGTAAATAATACCAGGTTTTCACTTTGCGGTCTAAATTTTATTGTAATTGTATATCTGAAGAATTTTGATTTTTTTAACTTCTCAATTTTAATTATTATATCGCGCCAAGGACAACACTCTTCTAAAGGAGTGGCACAGCCATTCTAAAGGAGTGGCACAGCCAGAGTCCAGGCCCGCTTGAGGGGCCATTGATTACAGTAGAACTGTCTCTCCCACCGAGGAGGAGGGAATTGAAACTATCAATTTTTCAAATTTCATACAATGGGATGATGGCCGAAGATATTCAATATTCTATCTTATGAAATCTCAAATATTCAATTCGGTACTGTACCTTCAATTCAATATTCAATCAGTATTATTTCTGTGCTTCGTTATTTAATAATGTGATTGATTAGATAAAAAAATAAATTGTTGAAATGTTAATTATTAGAAAAAAAAATCCAAAATTATATTAACATTTATATATAGTTTTGAATTAAATGTTTCGAAATCAACAGTCATTCAATGAACTTTTACAGCTCAGTGCCATATATCGCGTATCCCTTGGTTTAATCACTATTCTTTATTCAAGTATAACTGAATCCTGGCCCGCCGCCTTCAGGCCTTCACCCTCCACTGATAATTTAAAATCGTAACTCATTCAATCTTTGACTAAATTATACCAAACTTGGTAAACATGTACCGGTAATCTTGTCTATCGGCTAAAATAAACACAACTTGCTAAAATTTCCCCTATAATGTTTTTTCCTATAGAACAGGAGGCAGTTTTATTTTAGTAGTAAACAAGCTGTTATTTGCGTCGATTTTCACCTGGGGAGGGAAGAAAGAATATTGATTGCGCCCCCGATTTAATTTTATTATCACGGTCGCGCATCAAGTAGTCCGTCAATAGATACAATTCATTATAAACATAACAAAATTAATTATAATAATTCTAAAAATATAAGGCAGATTATCCTAAAGTTAGCTCTTTAGTCTTCAGCAATCGTATACATTGACAAGACTTATAAAATAATTGATGTTGAATAATTATTATTAAGATTAAAATATATTATTAGGAATTCGAAGAAAGCAAATTGTATTGAGTTAGTATTGGCAAGTTAATCTCACAAACCAGTCTAGTCTAACTTTAGAGTAGCCTTGTTCGCATTGTTCCAGGTTTAGGCCTATAGATTCCACCTTCTTCGTTCAAGATTTAATACTGTAATAGACTCCGTTATCCGTCTCGATCGCTTCGCTATGCAACATCTTACTGGGTTTAATAAACTCCATTGCCTTCCTGTCATTCTCTGTTTTGTAGATTACTTCGCCATCGTCTGATCGCTTTGGTTGCGTGTTTAATACTGTAATAGACTCCGTCGGCATCGTATCGTTCTGGATATATTGAATAGACTCCATTGTCCATCGCGATCGTTTCATTGTTTACGTTTAATTGACTCCGTCGCCTCCTCGGATTAGGAATCCGGCCGGGTTTCGTAGATTACGCCATCGTTCAACAGTTCAGTGTTTTTAATCAAAGCCAGAATTCCGGCACCGGCACCACGATCAACGATTTCGGAAGTAACAGACTCCGTCAACAACACTCGGGGTTTAAAAAATACAACTATCGGGCCCGGGAACTTGTAACTGGGCCATCATCTATCTGATAGTTGAAAAAGACTGTCTGACAGTTGGTATCAGACTATCTGATAGTTAGCGCTCCAGGGGTAAATCCTTACCCCATGGGCTGTTACCTCTCTGACTGACAGCGCAACAGCCCCTATAGCAAGGCTTTGGAAAATCAAAACAGAAAAACATCAGATGGCACTTTAAGGAGGCAACAAGTGATAATCGGGCAGTCTACAGGGATGAAGTAGTAAAAAATCTGTATAGTCATGGGACCAACCACCTTTCGAGAGACAACAGAGCAGACGGCCTGGTTAATAGTATTCTGAATGCAGCACGGTCAAATATCCCAATGTCATATTTATTTATTTTTATTTATTTATTAACACGAAATCAAATTTAAAAAAAAAAACAAAGCAACAGATATTAATACAAAATTATACACGAAATACATTTACTAAATATAAGTAAAATATTGTAATTGTGATATAAGATACATTATATGGTTCGAGGGAGAGGATACCTACCAGGCATATAGCACTTATGGTGGTCCATAATTAGTTTTAATGTGAAAAAAAGAATATTGAAATTAAAATTAAAATTACACAAGGAATGTTGAAGAAAATTAAAAAGAACATTAAATTTAAAATAATTGGTTCAAAGTAAGAGAAAATATCCAGTTTGACCATTGGAAAAAATAGAAAAAAAAAAAATAAAAACAATACTAACGAAATTAAATACATTTTACTGAAAAAACCATGGATTACCATGGTCTCTTGAAAAAGAGCAATATTTAAGTAGGTTAACCCCTGACAAACCCCGTGTAAAAATGGTTAGGTTTACAGCATCAACAAGATCTCCAGGTAACTCGTTCGAAATAGGAACAACTCTGTGCTTAAACGAGTTTTTACACATATTGAGTCTGCACCTAGGTACAAATAATTTACGAGAATGCCCTCGAAGACCACTACGCGGTGGTCTTGTAAAATATTTATCTACATCTAGATCAACTAGGTTTCTGTCAATACTGTAGGTTAACTTTAAATCAAATATGATACGACGTAGTTCCAGCGGTTGTAAGAACAGAAAATCTAAACGGTTTGTATAACATATGTTAAATACCGCCCACAACAGACTAAAGAATCATATAAAGAACATGTAAGAGCTTTAGCTCGCACCAATCGCAACCAATCAACTTCTTTTTGGAGAAAAATCAAGACTAAAAACAAACATTATTTTAACGATCAACAGTTACATGATGTTCATAAAAGAATTACAGAACAGTTTTCCGACAAATCAAGTGACATATCTGGAGAAAGTTCTACATCTCATGCGACCATGACTGGTACTCCATTAGTTCCTAACAAGATCAAGGCAAGCGACATTTCTGAGCTAATTAGCAAACTCAATCGTGATAAATCTAATGACATTTGCCAAATTAATGCAGAATGCCTTATCTATGGAAACTCATTTGGCTTATGTAATTACATTGCTGAGCTCTTTAAAGAAATCTTAAAGGATGGTGTATGCCCTAAAATTTTCTCCCTTAGCACCATATCTCCAATTCCTAAGGGAAAAAGAACTGCCTCAACCTCAATTTCGATTCCCCAAGAAGCAAATTTCCGTTTCATCTCCATAACACTCACAGTGGCAAAGCTCTGGGAATTATCATTGCTAAAAGAACTCTCTGGACTACCGACAAGCAACTTACAAAATGGGCTACAAAGCAAAATCGGGTTCGGACATTGCTCATCAGGTGGTGGAAAGCTTAGTACAGAAGTTCACAAAAGAAGGATCACACATGTATCTTATGTGTGTAGACCTGTCATCAGCATTCGACTCTGTTTGCCATAAGAAACTCTTTGCCAAGCTTAGAGAGACCGATGTTCACCTTCACGTTGTTGATGCTTTGGAATCTTTTTATTGCAACTCTACAGCGTACATTACTAACAATGGACTTTTAGTCAATACACCTATACATATTCAAAGGGGAGTCTGACAAGGTGGAATCTTGTCCCCAATATTGTTCAATTTTTATATATGCGACCTGATTCATAATATGGAGATCAGTGGCCTGGGAGCCCATGTTGGTGAATTATCTTTCTGCGTTGCCAATTATGCTGATGATATTATTATCTTGCGAACATGAAGACAGACTTAATTGGTCTATTAAAGTTATCATCGGACTACTTTGAAAGCCACAATCTGAGACTAAACTTAACAAAATGTAATTTCTTGTCGATTGATAACAAAGGTAAAACAACAACTGTTGATACCCTAAAGGTTGGTGGCAAAACTTTCAAGTCGGTACCACATTGCCAGTATATGGGCATACCAATACCTGCAGATGACCACTCGGTTCTTAGCTTTAATAAAAGGAAGATATGGCTTAATGTAGCTCAAATGCAGCGAGCAGGATTTACTATTACTGATGTTCCTCTTAATACAGTAACTCTACTGTGGAAAGTTATCTGCTTGTCAAGTGGAAACATTGTATACGGATCATCCGGCCTTTCCTATAAAGGTATAGAACTTCTCAGTAAAGAAATTCGCAAGGCAATGCGATCCATACTCCATGTTGATAATCGTGTTTCAAACATCGTCTTTTACTCCATATAATATGGTGTGAATATCGAAGCCTTTTTGCATCTTCAACAATTCAATTTCATATATAGATTATTCAACACCGGCAACTCGAAGATACACTCGCTATTTGCTAATATCCTTTGTGATCACTTCCTGGGTAACAAAGTGGACATACTGTATTTTCGTGCTATGAAAGGTCTGCATTTTTGTATGATTTGCCTTCGCTGTCATCAATTTCAATATCCTCTTACTCCACTAAACATTGCAATAAAAAAGCAACCAAATCTTTGTTGAAGGAGATGTCGATGCAGGATGACTTTAAAGCGACCTACCTTACCATTCTTCTATATAACTATCAATATGATGTCTATTATAGACTTCTAGTGATTAAGACCTGGCCAGCTTGGTCGCCTGAAGTTTGCTTTTATTCTGAATTATTATGTGATATACTGTAATATCCATTTAGTACATTCATTCTCTCATATATATATATTTTATATGTCTTTGTAATAGTGTCTAAATTCTGCTCTAATCTCGCTTCTGTACCTCGGCTTTCTCGAGCAGTATAATTTGTTTATTTGTTAGCAAGATTAAAATAATATTTAATTGTTAGCGATTTGGAACCATTCATTGAATTGGCAAGCTTGGTTGATTCATGATACAAATTTTTGATGATGGTACACGACTCTGTGTATTTTTACTTTATCTTATTCTTATTTTAACCATACTTGTATCCGTGCAGTGCATTTCTAGAGGTTTATATGTTTTAAATCGATGCGGCTTCGTTCAATTAATTAATTATAGCGCTGGGGCGCTTCCCGGATTTTTAATTTAATAATTACAATGATCAAGTTAATAATATTGATTGCCTTGCGGAATAAAGAAAGTGATCTAGAAGTCACTGTGCTCTCATCAAGGCTGTTCCAGAGTGAGATCCGACGAACTGTGAAGTGGCTCTGCAAAATGTTATAGTTAGAACGCGGTAACACCAGTTTCTTGGAGTGACCTCTGATAGAACATAAATTTGAAAGAGTAAAGAAATTGCCTGCATTGTTGTTAAGGGTAACAATTTTGTACATTTCTGTTAAATCCAACTTAATGTGACGAACTTCAAGGGGATCAGTCTTAAGGCGAAATAATTGTTGATGATAAGATAATTCTTTGTAGCCAGGCAGATATCGTGTAAAGTCCCTCTGCACTCGTTCAATCGCATCAATATCCTTGATTAGTGATGGGTTCCAGATTACAGCATTGACTCTAATATTGGCCTGGCAAATGTTTCGAAGAAGCCAAATTGTAAATTTGTATCCCGGTGGCCAAAGGCTCTCCATATCTGATGACATACTTGCCTGGTCTTACTGGCAATAATACTTACATGTTCACTATACCTTAAATCGCCGGGTATTTCTTCCCCCCAGGTCTCTAGAGGAAGCCAACATTGGCAGAACTTGGTTATCCATTCCATATTGTCGTGATGAATGAATTGTGGTAGTTCCTTGAAGGGTTATGATGCCACACTTCTTCAAATTAAAATGCAATTGCCATAATTCAGACCATAAATTAAGAGTATCAATATCATGTTGCAGTTGACGAGAATCATCAATTGATAGAACAGCTCTATATAGTTTAGTATCGTCAGCATAAAGTTTGATTCCAGTATGAGTTGAAATACAATCGCAGATGTCATTAATGAAAATAACAAAAAGGAGTGGAGCAAGAACACTGCCCTGAGGCACTCCACTGGTCATCGGTATTGATGATTACCATTAATGCATTAATACTGACACGCTGTGATCTATCCGATAAGAAATTCATAATCCAAGTCAAAAGAGCACCGCCAATATCGTAGCATTGTAACTGCAGGAGCAGTTTCTGATGTGAAACTCTATCAAACGCCCGTTTGAAGTCGGTATACTGTATACAATGTCGATTGGTTGACTTAAATTTAGAATACGAACCCAGTCTGTGGAACATTCCAAAAGCTGTGAGAAGGTTGATTTGTTGCAAAGAAACCCGTGTTGGTTTTTGGTGAAATCACCGAAAGACAATAAGTAATCCATCATTTTGTTCCGTATAATAGACTCCATTACTGTATCTTAACTATGAGGGAAGTTAAAGATATAGCACGGTAGTTACTACCATTTGAACGAAATCCTGAGTTTTTGTATATAGAGGTACTACGTTTGCTTCACGCCAAATAGAGGGTACAATTCCAGTGTCGAAAGACTATTGAAATAACCGACAGGATCAGTCAAAACAAACTTGAGCCTATTGAGCAACCTTGCATCAATGTTGTCTGGCCCACTGGCCTTACAGGGGTTCAGTAGTTTTAATACATTTAGAACATCATCATAGCTACTGTAAAAGTAATCTCTGTCAGTCCTCAGTATAGTCATATAGTCTGCATCTATGTTGTGCCTTTATTGTGTATTCTTGCATAATTTGTTACGATACTGATAAGATAACGACTATGGCTCTAATTGGCTTGTCATAGGAAATAAAAAGTAATAATAATAACTAAATTAGCTCTATATTAGTATATTAGAGCCAAACGTAATCAAGTGTTTTTTTCTTGTTCCAGGTCCAGCTACAAGACAACTGTAAAGTCGTATTCCTGTATTCCCCCATTCAGCCAGTCCCAGTCTGCCAGTTGCCCTTGCCAATACTGCAGTACCACTGTGTACCAGTACCCAGGTACCAGTACATGCAATATATTACTATTATGTTCCCAACATTACTTTACTCATAAGTATTTAGTTATTATTGTGAACCAGGTTGGAATTCATGCTGCAAAACTCGGACGCGTACCTGCGCGAATGACCGCAAACCAGATGCGCGTTGCGCGTTTGGGTGAGACAGGTGCGCGTTCGGGTGAGACAGGTGCGCGTTGCGCGTTTGGGTGAGACAGGTGCGCGTTGCGCCTCAGCGCGCAGCTCTGATGCGCGCCACAAATTAATTGAAATCACGAAAATACACAAAAAAATTTCGCTCGCTTCGCTCGCGTTATTTCTCATTTCCACTTCTTCAAACTGACAAATCATTTCTCCATAATGCTGTAATACTGTACAGGCAACCGGAGCTGAATTTGTCTATTTATTTTAACTACAGTGACAGTATACTCTATTGTTATTAGGCCTATGCCTATTGCCTATGTTCTGATGTTACGTTAGTAAAAAGGTAAAGTCAGAAAGTAACAATGTATTATAAGTATGACTTAACTATTGCATATTTAATCAAATTTTATACAGTAGAGTAATGTATTTTCAAATGTAAATGTAGTGGATTCAAAAAATATTTTTTAATATTAACAATTTTGATATTGCAAAAAGTACATGTATTATGTAGATTCAACGCACAGACAGACAGCCGTACTAAGATAGGGCCTAAGCTTAAAACGCTCAAAGCTGTAAAATAGGAATGTAAAATTGTTCATATCACCTGCACGATTTTTTGAGATATGCATGACATGAGCTGCGCGATTTTGTATGGATGATGAGGTGCGCGACGAGCCAATTTCAGGTGCGCGGTGATCTCAAAACAACAAAGCGTACCTGCGCGCTCATGCATGAATTCCAACCTGGATTGTGAATCATAACAATCAATTTTTATTGTGAATATTTTATTGCACATTCGTAGGCTGGTAGGACCGGTAGACTATGACATTGTTGCGTTAATTTTATTTTGTAGAATACTGGAATATATTTCTGTATATTTTGTGTAATTTTTAGAGCCCTCTTTTATAAATTCATAGGCCTAGGCCTAGAGTGATGATAATAATAATAAAAAAAAAAATGTTTTATGTAGGCCTATTACAGTATGACGGTATTAGGCCTATATGTTACCGGTAAATGTTAGTCTGTTAGTCTATGCTGTATACTGGTATACCGATATATTATGCCCATCATTATCTGACAGTCTGATTATAGCATTTTATCATTATTCAGTTATTTCATATCATTTAAAATAGAACATACATCAGTACATACAGACATACTGACATAGGCCTATCTGACTGTCTGATTATCATTTAAATAGTTTTGCTGTTTTGTGTTTAACAAAACAGTTACCACTGTTCACTGTTGACTTTAACAGTTTAACCCTTCTGCCTTCCATTGTCAGATTGTACAGGCGGAAATAGCTAAAATTAAAACAGACATTTCGCCTTGTCCAGTTAGGGTCTAGGCTGCTAGGCCTACCCATTTTTACCCAATCATGCTCAAGCTGTCAAGGAACTTCCAACAGAACTCTGGAACTCTCAAGATCCTGAGATCTCTCTCAGACCACCAGACCTGTTTCAGTATTTCAAAAATATATGGATAGTCTGATAGTGAACTCTGAACTCGTCCCATCTCATTCAGTCATTGGACAGTTGGAAGCTCGCCAATATCACCCCATCAGCCCATATTCCAGTATTCAAGTAGGTACAGAAGTAGGCCTAAGGCTGTAAGGGGTCCGTCTAAAAGCCACATCGGACCCAATCGGTACCACATCGGACCAAATCGGACCACATCGGGGCCACATCGGACCACATCGGGGCCACATCGGAGCCACATCGGCCACAAATTGGCAATTTAGGATGTAAATAACAAGTTCCAGCACCAACTGACCAAACTCGTATCAGTAATTGTTAGTCTTTCTGACAACAGGTCAGGCTGGTAACCGGTACTGCACTGCAGTAGGTACTAGATACTAGAATATCTAATGCAGAGACTGAGAGACTATTGCCCCTACTTATACAGTACAGTACCCGTCTTCAGGTATACACAATGGGCTTGGCAGTTAATGTATTTGTATAATTATACTATACTATACTGTACTATATACTGATATATAACACATGCACTAGAGACAATCTTCAGTTCTCCAGTCTGCCGCTAGAAGGCAAGAAGTTTGAAAGAGAAAACGTTATCAATGCATTGTTTGAAATAATTAGAAACGGGGGGGGGGGGGGGGGGGGACTGGACGCAATAAACATTCCTCCCTCTCCAGGGGAAATTCGACGCAAATAACAGATGATTAATATCAAAAATAATAATTGTGTTTAGTTTATTGTTTTGGTTAATATAACGTGCCACTGCAACCTGCTCCTTTCCCTAAATTGAGAATATAACATTGAGGCGGGATATTAATTCGCCAAGATGGGATTTGCGTCCGGCTGTCCAGTACTGTACTGTACTGCTGTATAAGTAGGGGCAATAGTCTCTGCATTAGATATTCTAGTATCTAGTACCTACTGCAGTGCAGTACCGGTTACCAGCCTGACCTGTTGTCAGAAAGACTAACAATTACTGAATTACTGATACGAGTTTGGTCAGTTGGTGCTGGAACTTGTTATTTACATCCTAAATTGCTAATTTGTGGCCGATGTGGCTCCGATGTGGCCCCGATGTGGTCCGATGTGGCCCCGATGTGGTCCGATGTGGTCCGATTTGGTCCGATGTGGTACCGATTGGGTCCGATGTGGCTTTTAGACGGACCCGGCCTAAGGACATAAATATCAGCCAGACAATTATCTGATTATAGACGCATCAGCTTAACTTCAGTACTGCAGTACCGTACTGCCGTAGGCCTAGTCCAGTAGTCCTGTGCCTGTAGTCTGTAAACTAAGGGAAAAAATTGTGAACTACGGTACTACCGGTACGGTACCGGTATGTGGTCTCCGTCTCACTATAGAGAAAATGGCGTTATATCATATTATACCGGTATCGAAATTCCATTATGAATTCCAGAAAGGCTGAAAGATTGTCAATTGTAGAACACTGAACACGTGGACATCGATTTAGATTTTCAAATCGCGTAGGCCTAGTCGATATACAGATATGTGGAATGGAACGAATTACCTGTAGAAGTAATTAACTCCCAAAGTCCCAATCAGCCAATATCTGAATATACATGTTTTTAAAAGTCGTAAAAGATATTGATATTTTAAAATATCGTCTTTCTGTCTTTTTGTTTGAAATTTAGATTAATATCAGTTCACTTGCCTTATTTTATTTTTACTTTATTCGGTTATATTTTATATAAGTTTATACAGTATTAATAATTATGATTAGAAATACCGGTATGTATATTTTGTTTGTCATCCATCTCTTTTTAATGTATCATATTTTAATATTATTTTATATTTTAATGTCATCAGTTAGTGTTTTTGTAAACCTTGATGATGTTCTCCCTTGTTTTTAAATACCGTAATTCGGTATTTCGGGTGACTTGATACATTGAGGTGACTTGATACAGCAAGTTATACTTTTTTTCTTTAACGGATTGTGGGTGATTGCTTGATGTTATGATAAAAATTGAAATATTAGAAGATGTCTGAATAAATTGTCTATCAAATAGTAAAATAAATTTTGTCATTGCTTCGCATTTGTGATCACTAGAACCAAGAATGCATTGTTCAAAAATTCACTTTTTTTCAATGTCTGAATGTCAAAATATAGGTCGAATTTTTGACACTTTGGGTTAATTTTGTTCAAAAATTATTTTTACAGATGCTAATAGAAGAGTTTGAATATTATGATCCTAAAAATGTGTCTCAAAATGGGGTGACTTGATACATATATACGGTATATTGGAGGCGAAAATGTTCTGATACCTGTGACTACTGTGACTTAAACGTTGATTTTGCAAAATTTGTGCTTAAATTCATTGATTTAGTTTGCAGTTTTTTCTAAAATGTTTTGTCTTATTTACTGGTGTCAGGATGTCACAATGCAATGAAAGTCTTTTTCGTTTTTAAACTTCAATTTAACTTGTTAAATATGAAATATTTTGCCATAAAAAATGGAGTTATTTTTAATTTTAGCCATAATTTTATATCCCCGTTAGGTGGGGACTTCGTTCTTTTTTTAAAATTTCCAAGATGTATCAAGTCACCCCCACGGCCTACAACATGATCCAAACTCATTCACAGAGTGGTATTATTGCGGAAAATTTGCTTGTGTATCAAGTCACCCCGTTATGTGGGGTGACTTGATACACAGCTGGTTTTTACGAAAATAACACCACTAGACTAAGCACCTGAAATAGTGCTTTAGTCTAGTGGTGTAGTACTCATCCCGACTATAAAATTTTCTTTTTATTCCATCTGTGTAGGATAAAAACTTCAGAAGATATCCACAGTTAAAGGCAAAAACTGTATCAAGTCACCCCGAATTACGGTATTTTATTTAATAAAAGGTGAAATATAATAATAATAATAACATAAGTATAAGTTATTTAAACCAAATGTGGCATCATGCTTAATACATAATACAAAATAGCTTTTTCTTTAGAGTAATCAACCCTTCCTTCAGCTTCACCCTTGCCTTGGCAGCTTGGAACGGATTAGCCGCCAATGTCAGAACAGAATGTAGTTGAGGCAACATCTTTAAAGCTCCCTTTAAAACTCTATTACGTGATGTTGTTTACGTGATGTTGTTTACGTGACGTGGTTTTATTACGTGATTCAATAAACCTACATTACAATACATAATATACTTATTTTATTAAACATTGCTTATTTTAAGAATAAATGTACACAAATTAGGCCTACTAGGCCCTAACATAAATCATTTTATTTTATTAAATTTTAAGTATTTTAATAGTTTAATGTGTTAATTTGTTGTTGATACCAACAAACACCACATTCGAAAAGAGTAAGGGGAAGCTATGGACCTTTCAATACCCTAATGGAACCAAAGCACAACTGGATTACATCCTTATAAACAAAAAGTGGAGAAACAGCATGATCAACTGCGAGGCATACAGCTCGTTCAACCTAATTGGTTCGGACCACAGAATTGTGACTGCAGAGATAAGACTCAGTTTGAGAGCCATCAAACCCAGGACAAGCAAGCAAATCAACTACCGGTATGACTGGGAAAAACTCAGAACTGACAATGCAGTAAAGGATGCTTACACAGTAGAAGTTCAAAATCGCTTCGAAGCACTTCAGTCAATGGATGAAGACCAGTCCACCGATTCAATATACCAGAATATAATAACAGCCCACAAGGAATCAGATAAGGAATCAGGCATATCCCCCAGAATCCCAAACGAAAACAGTATGTGCCATGGCAAAACTCTGAGGTTACTTGTAAGAGAGAAGATCTTAAGATAGCCTACAAAGTAAAAACCGAACAAGCAACAACCGAAAACATTAACAAGGTTGAGAAAGCTAAGGATGATCTTAAATTGGCCTACAACATCAGCCAGGAAAAGTACATACAGGATAAAATTGAAGCAATTACAACTGCTCACATACAGCAACAATCAAGACTTACCTGGCAAACTGTGAATGAGGTATCTGGTCGGAAAAGTTGTGCAAAGGGACGCCTCAAAGCCGATAGTCATGAAGAACGTGTGGGGAAGTGGAAAAATCACTTCAGCAACTTGCTTGGGCAGCCACCAAACATCGAGGTCAGCCCTACAAGGAAAATATATGACAAGACACTACCTATAGAAACAGGGGACTTCACACCTGCCGAACTCCAAAGAAGCATTAAAAGCATGTCCAATAATAAAGCGAGTGGATTAGATGAAATCCCAGCGGAGATATGGAAAACAGGAGTGCTAAACAGACCATTATTGAATGTTTGCAACAGGGGAAAAGCCACCACCAAATTGGACTAAAGGTCAACTAAAGCCTCTCCCCAAAATAGGAGACCTCGGCATACCAACAAACTATCATAGGATCTGTCTGCTTGTGGTAGCTGCCAAAATATACAATAAAATGATTCTATATAGGATTAGGCCTCACATAGCGAAACTACTGCGTAAGAGCCAAAACGGATTTCGACCAAGTAGATCAACAATAGCTCAGATACTTGCACTACGGAGACTGATTGAAGGAATTAAGTCAAAGAATCTCCCCACAATAATGACTTTTGTGGACTTCAAGAAGGCATTCGTACTCCATCCATAGAGGCAAAATGCTTGAAATCCTAAGAGCGTATGGAATACCAGAAGTAATTGTTGCTAGCATTGGATTGTTATATTGTGACACAGAAGCGCAGGTACTCTCACCAGATGGTGAAACTGAGTTTTTCTCAATCCTGGCTGGGGTACTGCAAGGTAACACATTAGCACCATTACTATTTGTAATTGTGCTGGATTACGCAATGAGGACAGCCACAAAGGGTGAAGATCTGGGATTCACACTTCAAGAACGCAGAAGTAGTAGATATCCGGCAACTACTGTCACAGACACCGAATTCGCGGATGACATCGCCCTGCTCTCTAATACGCTAGCAGATGCACAGCTTCTACTAAATAAAGTGTAGAGGGCTGCTAAGGAGGTTGGACTGCATATAAATGCTACCAAGACCGAATTCATGACTTTTAATGTTGATGGAAGCTTGACAACCATTGATAATAATCAACTAAGGAAGGTTGACGACTTCCAGTACCTTGGATCATGGATAGAGAGTAGCAAAAACAATCCTTTTTCCGTTAACCACTTTCCGGTTAAGGCTGTGGCTCCCAGACTACCCTAATCAATCATTTTTTCGTTAACCACTTTCCGGTTAAGGCTGTGTCTCCCAGACTACCAGTATCAATCCTTTTTCCGTTAACCACTTTCCGGTTAAGGCTGTGGCTCCCAGACTACCTGTATCAATCCTTTTTCCGTTGGCCACTTTCCGGTTAAGGCTGTGGCTCACAGACTACCCGTATCAATCCTTTTTCCGTTAACCACTTTCCGGTTAAGGCTGTGGCTCCCATACTACCAGTATCAATCATTTTTCCGTTAACCACTTTCCGGTTAGGCTGTGGCTCCCAGACTACCCTAATCAATCCTTTTTCAGTTTACCCTAATCAATCATTTTTCCGTTAACCACTTACCGGTTAAGGCTGTGGCTCCCAGACTAATCAATCCTTTTTCCGTTAACCACTTTCCGGTTAAGGCAGTGGCTCCCAGACTACCAGAATCAATCTTTTTTCCGTTGGCCACTTTCCGGTTAAGGGTGTGGCTCCCAGACTACCAGTATCAATCCTTTTTCCGTTGGCCACTTTCCGGTTAAGGCTGTGGCTCCCAGACTAATCAATCCTTTTTCCGTTAACCACTTTCCGGTTAAGGCAGTGGCTCCCAGACTACCAGTATCAATCCTTTTTCCGTTGGCTACTTTCCGGTTAAGGCTGTGGCTCCCAGACTACCAGTATCAACCTTTTTTCCGTTGGCCACTTTCCGGTTAAGGCTGTGGCTCCCAGACTATCCTAATCAATCCTTTTTCCGTTAACCACTTTCCGGTTAAGGCTGTGGCTCCCAGACTACCCTAATCAATCCCTTTTCCGTTAACATCTAGGTGAATTGTTCGCCAGGATACAACTGCGCGCCGATACGGCGTTTACTGAACGAGAAGCAGCAGTTCTCGTTAGGAATATCGCCTTATCCATCCATCATCTCCACTCAATGAATATAGCCCATAGGGACATAAAGGTAAGGGGGGGGGCGGGGGGGGGGGGGGGGTACCAATAATAATAGCTAATAGCGAGGCAAACAAGAAAAAGTGGTATACATATGAATGGAAAGAGTTTTAGTTATAAATTGTGTTATATATTCGGTGAATTCGTTATTAGTTACCGGTACAATAACGGGTAAAAATGACAATGCATATTAATTTAACCCGGGCGTGTTAAAATCAATTGTGTCAATAATTATGTCTCATGGACATACTGGTACTTTATTTATGTTGCCAGGAATTAAGGAGACAGGGAAAAACACCATAGAATTGATATTATATTTCACGCGTAGCTAAGTGTAAAAAAAAATGTTTATTTCCCCGCGTACTTCAGGTCGACTTGAAAATAAAACATTTATTTCAGCCCGAGAATTTGTTATTTGTGTCGAGTGATCCTCAATCTGTTATGTTGAAACTCACAGACTTCGGTTTCGCTAAGGAGACCGGCGCGACGAGTAAGAGTCTGCAGACACCCTGCTACACCCCGTACTACGTAGCACCCGAGGTGCTGGGACCAGAGAAATACGACAAGAGTTGCGACATCTGGAGTCTAGGTGTCATCACCTATATATTGTAAGTGATTATTCGTAAATGACAATTTCATACAGACGTCTTCACTTTTATTAGTTAACTAACTGTAATAGAGTGAGATAATGCTGACAATTTATTTCTAATTGACATTGAGAAAGGCAGCCCTCGTTACTCACGTTCATCGGTCACTTATTCTCATGACTCACTAAACACACACTTTTGGGTAAATTTTGTGTGTTACCACGTGGATTAATTTTATTTGCTGCTTAGCGGCACATTTTTTAGCATGTGGCACATGAACTGCGCACTACACATTTTTAGCCTGTGGCACATCAATGACAACATCACAAAAATTTACATCAATCAATGGAGGGAAATGATCAGGATACGGAGTTGTATTACTTTTCGAACCAAAACAATAAATTAGTCAATAGGTGGTGTAATTTTAGGTTGTAAAGTGACATGAAGACAAAATAATACGTAACGTAACATATTTTTTACTGGAATTTACTGTTATTTACTGGAAATATTATTAATTAATAGCGATTAATTAATATAAAAAGCGCTATAGTGAGAGATATTGTAGTTGGTGCAGCATTATAATTAGTGTTATAAACTGTATGACAGAATGGTTGAATTACGGTCAATTGAAAACAGTGAGAAAGGGTGTTTATTTCTGATATTTTATTTCTTAACAAATGAAATACTTTATATTCCATATTATTTTAACGTTTTATATTTGTACCGCTGGAACGCACCAACTGTCTCTGCTAACCGATCATCTATCTCTATTATTTTGTTTCAACCGTTTTCTACACTGAATTCCGTTGATCGTGTATTATAGTTTTGTATTGTATTTTGCGTGTGTTTTTCATCGTAGACTTCCTGTAACCGATTGTATGCAATCAATTTGAGAATTTTTCAATGTTGTATACTATATAGAGTGATATAAAGTATCGTCATATTTGTTCGGTACACAACCCGCGGCAGTATACAGTAAGCGGCACTGAATACACACTACATTTAGAATAACAATCGAAGTGATTCATTATCTCAAGCTGCACCCAAACCGAACCGAACCGAATGGCGGCTATTTACCTCAACAGTTTCTAAAATTTCCGCAATTTCACGTCATTTCGAGAAAGATCTTTGAGAAATTCCTATCGCGTCGAGACGTGAAAACCTCAAAAAAATAGGCGTTTGGATCAGAAGAGACAACCGGTGGACGGTTTTCCGGATACGATGACGCGAATACGAACCAGGGAGGGCAATACTACGGTACATCGTATGGAGACCGTAGTGGGTTGCTGGGAGATGCAATACTACGGTACATCGTATGGAGACCGTAGCGGGTTGCTGGGAGATGCAATACTACGGTACATCGTATGGAGACCGTAGTGGGTTGCTGGGAGATGCAATACTACGGTACATCGTATGGAGACCGTAGTGGGTTGCTGGGAGATGCAATACTACGGTACATCGTATGGGAGACCGTAGCGGGTTGCTGGGAGATGCAATACTACGGTACATCGTATGGGAGACCGTAGCGGGTTGCTGGGAGATGCAATACTACGGTACATCGTATGGGAGACCGTAGCGGGTTGCTGGGAGATGCAATACTACGGTACATCGTATGGGAGACCGTAGTGGGTTGCTGGGAGATGCAATACTACGGTACATCGTATGGGAGACCGTAGCGGGTTGCTGGGAGATGCAATACTACGGTACATCGTATGGAGACCGTAGCGGGTTGCTGGGAGATGCAATACTACGGTACATCGTATGGGAGACCGTAGCGGGTTGCTGGGAGATGCAATACTACGGTACATCGTATGGGAGACCGTAGCGGGTTGCTGGGAGATGCAATACTACGGTACATCGTATGGGAGACCGTAGCGGGTTGCTGGGAGATGCAATACTACGGTACATCGTATGGGAGACCGTAGCGGGTTGCTGGGAGATGCAATACTACGGTACATCGTATGGAGACCGTAGCGGGTTGCTGGGAGATGCAATACTACGGTACATCGTATGGGAGACCGTAGTGGGTTGCTGGGAGATGCAATACTACGGTACATCGTATGGGAGACCGTAGTGGGTTGCTGGGAGATGCAATACAACGGTACATCGTATGGGAGACCGTAGTGGGTTGCTGGGAGATGCAATACTACGGTACATTGTATGGTGACCGTAGCGGGTTGCTGGGAGATGCAATACTACGGTACATTGTATGGAGACCGTAGTGGGTTGCTGGGAGATGCAATACTACGGTACATCGTATGGGAGACCGTAGGGGGATGCTGGGAGATGCAATACTACGGTACATAGTATGGGAGACCGTAGCGGGTTGCTGGGAGATGCAATACTACGGTACATCGTATGGGAGACCGTAGCGGGTTGCTGGGAGATGCAATACTACGGTACATACATAGTATGGGAGACCGTAGCGGGTTGCTGGGAGATGCAATACTACGGTACATCGTATGGGAGACCGTAGTGGGTTGCTGGGAGATGCAATACAACGGTACATCGTATGGGAGACCGTAGTGGGTTGCTGGGAGATGCAATACTACGGTACATTGTATGGTGACCGTAGTGGGTTGCTGGGAGATGCAATACTACGGTACATTGTATGTAGACCGTAGTGGGTTGCTGGGAGATGCAATACTACGGTACATCGTATGGGAGACCGTAGTGGGATGCTGGGAGATGCAATACTACGGTACATCGTATGGAGACCGTAGCGGGTTGCTGGGAGATGCAATACTACGGTACATCGTATGGAGACCGTAGTGGGTTGCTGGGAGATGCAATACTACTGTACATCGTATGTAGACCGTAGTGGGTTGCTGGGAGATGCAATACTACGGTACATCGTATGGGAGACCGTAGCGGGTTGCTGGGAGATGCAATACTACGGTACATCGTATGGAGACCGTAGCGGGTTGCTGGGAGATGCAATACTACGGTACATCGTATGGGAGACCGTAGCGGGTTGCTGGGAGATGCAATACTACGGTACATCGTATGGGAGACCGTAGCGGGTTGCTGGGAGATGCAATACTACGGTACATCGTATGGGAGACCGTAGCGGGTTGCTGGGAGATGCAATACTACGGTACATCGTATGGGAGACCGTAGCGGGTTGCTGGGAGATGCAATACTACGGTACATCGTATGGAGACCGTAGCGGGTTGCTGGGAGATGCAATACTACGGTACATCGTATGGGAGACCGTAGCGGGTTGCTGGGAGATGCAATACTACGGTACATCGTATGGAGACCGTAGTGGGTTGCTGGGAGATGCAATACTACGGTACATCGTATGGGAGACCGTAGCGGGTTGCTGGGAGATGCAATACTACGGTACATCGTATGGAGACCGTAGCGGGTTGCTGGGAGATGCAATACTACGGTACATCGTATGGGAGACCGTAGCGGGTTGCTGGGAGATGCAATACTACGGTACATCGTATGGGAGACCGTAGCGGGTTGCTGGGAGATGCAATACTACGGTACATCGTATGGAGACCGTAGCGGGTTGCTGGGAGATGCAATACTACGGTACATCGTATGGGAGACCGTAGCGGGTTGCTGGGAGATGCAATACTACGGTACATCGTATGGGAGACCGTAGCGGGTTGCTGGGAGATGCAATACTACGGTACATCGTATGGGAGACCGTAGTGGGTTGCTGGGAGATGCAATACTACGGTACATCGTATGGGAGACCGTAGTGGGTTGCTGGGAGATGCAATACAACGGTACATCGTATGGGAGACCGTAGTGGGTTGCTGGGAGATGCAATACTACGGTACATTGTATGGTGACCGTAGCGGGTTGCTGGGAGATGCAATACTACGGTACATTGTATGGAGACCGTAGTGGGTTGCTGGGAGATGCAATACTACGGTACATCGTATGGGAGACCGTAGGGGGATGCTGGGAGATGCAATACTACGGTACATAGTATGGGAGACCGTAGCGGGTTGCTGGGAGATGCAATACTACGGTACATCGTATGGGAGACCGTAGCGGGTTGCTGGGAGATGCAATACTACGGTACATACATAGTATGGGAGACCGTAGCG
The DNA here is from genome assembly GCA_032718475.1 of Nemertoderma westbladi. Taxonomy (NCBI): domain Eukaryota; kingdom Metazoa; phylum Xenacoelomorpha; order Nemertodermatida; family Nemertodermatidae; genus Nemertoderma; species Nemertoderma westbladi. Next base: position 871 of record JAUCBJ010002808.1, on the reverse strand, counting down.
GGTTGCTGGGAGATGCAATACTACGGTACATCGTATGGGAGACCGTAGTGGGTTGCTGGGAGATGCAATACAACGGTACATCGTATGGGAGACCGTAGTGGGTTGCTGGGAGATGCAATACTACGGTACATTGTATGGTGACCGTAGTGGGTTGCTGGGAGATGCAATACTACGGTACATTGTATGGAGACCGTAGTGGGTTGCTGGGAGATGCAATACTACGGTACATCGTATGGGAGACCGTAGTGGGATGCTGGGAGATGCAATACTACGGTACATCGTATGGGAGACCGTAGCGGGTTGCTGGGAGATGCAATACTACGGTACATCGTATGGAGACCGTAGTGGGTTGCTGGGAGATGCAATACTACGGTACATCGTATGGGAGACCGTAGTGGGTTGCTGGGAGATGCAATACTACGGTACATCGTATGGGAGACCGTAGCGGGTTGCTGGGAGATGCAATACTACGGTACATCGTATGGAGACCGTAGCGGGTTGCTGGGAGATGCAATACTACGGTACATCGTATGGGAGACCGTAGCGGGTTGCTGGGAGATGCAATACTACGGTACATCGTATGGGAGACCGTAGCGGGTTGCTGGGAGATGCAATACTACGGTACATCGTATGGGAGACCGTAGTGGGTTGCTGGGAGATGCAATACTACGGTACATCGTATGGGAGACCGTAGTGGGTTGCTGGGAGATGCAATACTACGGTACATCGTATGGAGACCGTAGCGGGTTGCTGGGAGATGCAATACTACGGTACATCGTATGGAGACCGTAGTGGGTTGCTGGGAGATGCAATACTACGGTACATCGTATGGGAGACCGTAGCGGGTTGCTGGGAGATGCAATACTACGGT
>JAUCBJ010002807.1:0-35795 GCA_032718475.1 Nemertoderma westbladi | reverse complement strand
TAACAGTAGTAGATAGTACGTAGCACTAAGTAAGTAGGCAGAAGTTAGGGAGTGTGGTACATTGACATACCATGAGAGTTGTAGGGTATATAGTACCATAGGCAGAAATTAGGGAGGGTGGTATATTGACATACCACGAGAGTAGCGGGGTACATAGTACCATTAGAGTAAGAAGTTAGAAAGTTAGTAGAAGTCAGTAAGGGTAAGAGGAGAGTTAGAAGTTAGTAAGAGTTAGTAAGAAGTAAGAATGTTAGAAAGTTAGTAGAAGTTAGTTAGAGTAAGAGGAGAGTTAGAAATTAGTGAGAGTAAGAGAAGAGTTAAGTTAGAGATTAGGGAGTGTGGTATATAGACATACCACGAGAGTAGTAGTAGGGTACATAGTACCGAGAGAGTTAGGGGTTGTGGGCACCGAAAGTACCACATAGTAAGAGAGTAGAGGGTATGATATGTAGGTATACCATAGAAGTAGTAGCAGAGGGGTTGTGGGCACCAAAAGCGCCACGTAGTAAGAGAGTTAGAGGGTATGGTATGTAGGGTAGGTATACCATAGAGGTAGTAGCAGAGGGGTTGTGGGCACCGAAAGCGCCACATAGTGAGAGAGTGAAGGGTGTGGTATGTAGGTATTAGGTAGTAGCATTATGTAGGTAGTAGCAGTATTAGGGTACATAGTACCAAGTTAGAAGTTGTGGGCACCGAGAGTGCCACGTAGTAAGAAAGTAAAGGGTATGTAGGCATACCATAGTAGTAGTAGGGTACATAGTAAGAAGGAAGTAGAAAGGTAGATAGGATAATAGCACAGACAGGGGTAACATAAGAAAAATAAAATAAAATCAAGAAAAATTGGCACTTTGGGAGTGGTACAGAACACAGGACATTGTGGAGCAGTGGGGATGGGCCAGCTCATGGGCCTTGTCTGCCACAAGCCAATGGACTGGGGCAAGTTCCGGGAGGAGCACAGAGCGGGCACGGAACATTGTGAAGCAGTGGAGATGGGCCAGCTCATGGGGCTTGTCTGCCACAAGCTGATGGACTGGGGTAAGTTCAGGGAGGAGTACGGAGCGAAGCTGGCGAACTCGCTGAAGTGGGGAGCGAGGCCAGGGAAACAGGAGGTGTATCAGTTCCGGATATTGCGATAAAGATATATCAGAAGAGATATATCATACATGAGGATTGGATAATGATAGGTTTACTAAACCTATTTATGGCCGTGGTTATCGGAAGAGAGTAGGCGGTAACGGCGAGAATGAGGAGTCTCAGAGAGGAGAAGCCAGAGGGAAGGAAGCGGCCCAGACAAGACAATGACAGGGGGAAAGAACTAAGATAGTTCCCGAAGACGGGAGCAGCGAACTAGGACTTGGTGGGCATGCCTGGAAGGCACGTGGGAATGTGGGAATACATACACGAACTCCTAAGTGCAAATATATCTAAGTGCAATTAGTATGTATGTATGTAGTGATCAATATAATTAGAATAAATATAATCAAAGTAAGTACTATAGTCATATATATAACCTTTTCCAATTAGCTACTGGAATTGGGGACCAATTGACTATGATGTAAGGACGAGACGTTCGACGGATCCCATTCCTCAAGTGTGGCCACACTAATGAGGATGTGGGAGCCTGACAGGAGGGGATGGAGAACAAAGATGGGTTGATTGCGAGGAAAATATGGAGAGGAGGTGTTGGCGCGTGAGAAAGTGAGAGGAGTGCAATTCAAGTGTGGGGAGCGAGCAGTAGGAGAGGGAGTAAGGGACAAAGAGGTCCGAGAGTAAGAGAGTGAGGGACAAAGAGGTCCAAGAGTAAGAGAGGTTATAGAAAATTGTGTGGAGAGAAAGCACGATTGCAGAGACGCCAGATGCCTTGGTGCAACATAGCTCTACTACTAGGATCGGCATGCTGCATTGCAGCTGCATCTTTAAGAATGCTGTGCCGGCTTATCGACAAAATTGCACCGCCACAACTCCCTATCACCCATGACTTTTGCTAGATCATCTGCATCTTCAAGGCCAGTGTCCTTTAAGATGCGTCTCAAGAAAGTCATGGGCTGTCCACCATGCTTATTCACTCCATGAGGCTGCCAAAGTACACGATTATGCAGTGGCTGGTCCTCACGGTGAAAGCAATATCCTGCAAAGCGGAGGCGATTTTGTTCTAGTGTCAAGCTTGGGGGAACCAATGAGACACCTCCAATGTTATATAGTGTCTGGTTGGAGATGTGTGCATTGTACTTGACACAATGAACCCGGCATAGCATTCTTGTGAATGTGCCATCCAGAGATTTGGTGTCCTCAGCAGTTAGAGCCCAGCATGGACTCCCATAGAGGAGTACTGGAACTACTGCTGCTCTAAATAATCGGACCTTAAGTTTCCGATTTATTCTCGGTGACTTCCAAATCCTGGAAAGCCTATTCAAGGCTGCCCATGCCTTTCCCTTACGTATTCGAAGGTCCTCACCTGACTTCCGGATCCATGATCCCAGGTAACAGAAGTCATCCACATGCTCAAGCATACCATCGTTTGAGCTTATGCTCATCCAATCAGAGACTTGCTGAGGACTTTCAAAGTTAACTGTCAAAATTTTGGTCTTTCTGGAGTTAATATAAATACCAACACTAGAAGCAGCATGTTCTAATGAGCTGAGGAGCCGTTGGGCTCCCTCTAGTGATTCTGAGAGTACTCCTAAGTCATCAGCAAAGTCCTGATCAGTTAGGTACTTGGCAGGATTTCCTCGACTTCTGGAGCCAGTAGGTGGAGTTATCATCACCCCATCATCATTATGATGATCTCAGGACATGCGTAGAACATAGTCAACAACAATTATGAACAAGAATGGTGCAAGTGTGTCTCCCTTGAGGACGCCCCATAACACTTCAAATGGTTCTGTGTCACTGTCAACAGTAGACACAAATGTTGTCGAACCATCGTATACTGATCTGATTGCTGCAATAATTTCATCAGGAATCCCATATAATGAAAGTATGCTGAACATACGTGAGCGAGAGACTGAATCAAAGGCCTTGAAGAGAAGAAGTCAACAAAGATAACAGCCAGCCAGTCAAAGATAACTTTCTTTTTTGATAACTCTTCAATTATCCTTCTAAGTGCCAAAATGGGATCCATGGTCCCACGACCTTTACAGAACCCATTCTGATTTCCACGGAGCAGTCTCTCAATGGGATCCCTGATGCGATTTAATAGAATTCTATTGTATAGCTTTGCAGCAATCGAGATCAATGAGATTTCCCGAAAAGAACCATAGAGTGTTAGGTTGCCCTTCTTGGGAACTGGCACCAACTTATTTGTTTTCATTTCTTGTGGGACTCTTGTTGTATGGTACATGTCTACTATGATGGGATAGATGAGCTTTAAACACTCAGGTATTTTAAAGACCTCAGGGGGAACACCATCTACTCCACTGGCACGATTGGTCTTAATGCTCTTTGTAGCAGCCTTCACTTCTGCAAAGGAGATATCGCCAATGGGAATATCTGGGAGTACAGACTATCTGAATATCTGGGAGTACTTTTACTTCTATAAAGTTATCAGGCAATACCCTGTCATTATTGAGGAGCTTTTCAAAGTGGGCCTTCCAACCATTATTGGCGATCGGCTGGTGATTCAGCCTTAACCTTGGCGGTTGATCAACCTCCATGCCTGGGATGATTGCCTGCTGTCGTTGGCATCATTGATGGCATCAACCTGTTGGTTTATTAGCTCCTGTAGATTAACAGAGTACTGCCTGTTCAGGGACCTAGATGCAGCCTTAACTGCATTCTTGGCCGCTGTAGTCTGTTTGAGTCGGGACTCTTTCTGCGCCTTATATAGGTCATTTCGGCACTTCTCGATTTTGTTGTCAGTCCAGGGGGCCCTTTTCCTGTTTCGAGGGTATACAGGAACTGTTTCTGCAGCTGCTAACTTAACTGCTTCTATTGAAGGCAGTATATCCCTCACAGTGATCTGCCGCCTCAGAGGCAAGAACCACATACCTGTTGCTCAGCTGTAGTGTGAAGCTGGATCTCACATTTGGCTGTTGCAACAGAGAGGACCAGTCATGCCGCGGCAAGGCAGATTTCGTTGTTCTGCTAGCACACAGACTAAGTCTTACCTTGGCCACAATACGGCGGTGATCACTGGAGAAGGGTCGTAGTGTAAATGCATTACAGTCTTGTATAGAGCTCCGGTATTTCCTACGAAACAGGATATGGTCTATCTGGGACTTGTGACCACTTGGTCCACTATGAGTCCATAGCTTTCCAGTTCGCTTCTTGAACTAGGTTCCACCCGAAAACAATCCATTTCCTGAGATAAAATCCTGAAGATGGGCGGAATTTCGGTTAACACTATTGCTATAGACCCAGCGCGATGTAGGTGATTGATGCAGACTTGCATTAAAGTCTTCCAGGAATGTTAAGAATGCATGCTGATCCACTCCATCAGTAGCTGCTTGTAGATTCTGGTAGAAATTTTCCACCCCCACAGGGGCAACACTAGTTGGAGAGTAGCACACAATCAGAACCACCTTAGGAAACTTCTTTGCCACTATCATCTGCTGAAGCGAGGGCGAGTCGCCAACCGCCCCCCATGTCCTTAATCAGAACCTCATCAGTCTGTCCAGTCTGCATTCGGTGCTCTTGAACACCCACTGCACTAAGAGAAAGCTTATCTGCCAAGGCAGTCAGCTCACCTTGTCGCATTGGGGACCCGAGTGTTAGGGTGTTAACTGAGGCTAGTCTAGTGACTTGCCTCAGATTCACCAATGGCTTTGTTGGTCGGGGTGGAACATGAGAGTAGCCTCCAACTCCAGAATCCCTCTCCCCCTCACAATCTGGCCTCCCTGGTGACCCAGGGTTTGGGCCAGAAAGGTCATCAGGAAAGGGACTCATAGAATTGTTTGCCGCTCTCTCTCCAGTAGGGGGTGAGACAGGCAGCCGGTCAGGAGATAACTGACGCCTGTGAGGCCGATTGTGTCCAGTCATTCCACTGGCCTCTAGTGGCTGGACCTCCGCTTTACTAATGTAATCCATAGTGGGGGTTGGGGGGTGCTTTTTTTGCCGAGTCAGCTCTCGGGGCAAATACCACACCCTGGTTTGCCATTCCACAGGGTGGGTGTCGCAGTGGAGTCAGATATGAGGCCCATCACCCATATCTACTCCGGCGCACATGACCCACCATTGGCTGTGCAGCTCATCTGCTGGGTCATGCCCTGTACCCCTGCTGCCAGGTTCAGGTCGCAATGAAGTGCACTCAGAGTGGACATGAGAACACTACTCCTGACCAGCCATTGCTAGATCACTATCTGCCTGGCCAGGCCATATACCCCTGCAGCCAAGTATATGGGTCCTTAATCCAGGACCAAGGGCGTCCTTATCCCAGAACAAAGGGGGTCCTAGTTACACGACCAGATTGGCCCTAGTAAGAGGGTCTATGCAGCTACAGGTGGCACCTCATTTTTGCTGCATAGAGGTAGCAAGTTTTCTTGATCAATGACCTAGAATACCTGACCTGACCTGAATACATAGCTCGCGATCGCACCAAGGAAGGGTAGCAATAACATACCCAGGGGGGGGGGGGGCGGCCTGGAAAGCCAACCCCGAGAAAAGAACTCCACCCCACACCCGGTAGTAGATTGGGTTCCAGCGGAATTAAAGCGCACTTAAGGTTGATGCTATCTTCTCAACGGGAAGATAGCATGGGGGGGAGTGTAAGCGGATTCAATTCCACTTCATTACCCACCAGAAAATGGGACTAGTGGCATTTTAGCAATATGTTGGGGATACGAGATTGTTGGGTAGAGGGCCAAAGGTAGAGTAGGAGGTAAACCAATATTCAATGAATTAATCATATATTACCTTACATTACTGGTTTACCAGTCAGTTGTGTTATTCAGTTCAGTGAGGGCAGACCGGTCATAGTTAATGACTGCCACCGCCATACTGGTAACAATTAATCTGTATTTTCTGCTCATTTACTGGCGTGCTATTATCGCCCATATTAATTAATATTGAGAGACAACAGAAACTTTCACTGTTTTCCCAAACGGCCTCGGCCAAAGCTAGTAGCACGATCCCCAGCAGAACGGTGACGCGTACTTTAACAACCCGGTCGGGATCTCTGATCCCGTCACACAACGCACTGTTTGTTTATGGAGCTGTCGGCAATAAAGTAATCCCCCCCCCCCCCCCAGATTCTTAAATCTTTATCATATTGCTTGAAATTTGAAACACAACTAGTACAACTCACCGTCGATGACCCCCATGAAGGCATTTTCGATTTTACCTTAAAATCTGTGTCTTTTGCGAAATCGCACCCTCCATATCGTGGACATTCTTCACATTAGTCGTAATTTTTTCATTATCATTAAAAAGCTTGCCTTGCAAGGATTCGAAATATGTAACAATATCTAAATTTCGTTGAGAAACAGCTGCGTTATAGGCGTTTAAAGATTGAAAGAAGTATTGTTTGTTGAAGGCCATTTATTATATTTAATAAATACACGTTGTTCTGGAACATTTTGTTTAACCCTATTAAACCCGGGGGGTGGGGGGTCAATATGACCCCCCCCGTTGTTTTTTTATTATAATTCTGAAACAAACGCAGTTGGGAATCTGAAATTTTATGACTTTTCCAAAAAATCTATTGTCTTCCTAGTAGTGAAAACCGTTTTCAAAAATATCTGGTACTTTTCGAGTTATAGCACCATTTTTTAACCCTACTTTTGGCACTTTTTTTGAGACGTTTTTTGAAAATTACATTTCATTAAATATGAATTGTAACATCTCTATTTTTGATTTACACCGGTTTTTTGGTGTTAGAAATTGGATGGAATTCATATAAATTGATTTAGAAATTTCAAACTTGTTTTTTTAGGTGGGTGCCAAATTTTGGTGCCAGCACCAAATTTTGAAATATGTAAATTTTGTAAATTGATTGTTTGAAACTTGTTTGTTACGCAATTGGGGTTTTTCGGGGTTCTGGTTTCGATGAAATATATACGAGTTGCACCAAGCGTATCAAACTTGTATTTTTCGGTGCTGTGTGCAAATTTTGGTGCTAGCACGAAATTTTGAAAATCCATTCAATAGATAAAATGCTTGTGACAATTTAAATCTTGAGTTTTAGAGGTTTATGGCTGTTCTGAATTCAATGGAATATATAATTATCGAACTAGACATCTCCAACTTGTATTTTTCGGATGTGGGTGCAAATGTGGTGCTAGCACCAAATTTTGAAATCCATCAAATATATCAATTGATTGTGTCACCTTGTTTCTTGCGTTATACGGGTTTGTGATGGTTCTGAATTCAATGGAATCAGTAAAAATTTCATAAGAGTACTCAAACTTGTATTTTTCGCTGGTGGGTGAAAATTGTTGTGCCAGCACCAAATTTTGGAAAATATGCAAATTGATCAGTAGATAGTATCACCTTGTTTCTTGCGTTATACGGGTTTATGAGGGTCCTGAATCCGATGGAATCAATAAAAACAGCACTGGACATCGCAAACTTGTACTTTTTGGTGATGGGTACGAAATTTGGTGCTAGCACCAAAATTTGCCAAAGTACGCCGAAAAATACAAGTAGCAATGATCTGGCATATTAGAAATGTATTCCATTAGAATCAGCGCCCTCTAAAACCTGAAAAAAAATTTTGTGTTTTAACTGAAAAGTGCTGGTTACTTGTTTTTTTCATTTTTTTCCTACGCAGAGAGGACTAAACAGCCATTTATAGTAATCATATCATTTTAAATATTTTCCAATGTATTTTGCACCCCAGAAAACCTGTATTGAAAAATAATTAGCCGAAAATGTCACTTTCAAATTTTGTGAAAATTGTGCACTACTTGTAATTTTGGTGCTGCAATATAACCACCCCAGTACATTTTTTTGAAATTCTTTTTTTTCGGTCGGATCCAGGCAAGTGATACCTACGTACAAACAAAAAATCAGACGTTTTCGTAAATATTTGTAGATTTTAGAGGGGGGGGGGGGGTCAATATGACCTCCCCCCCGGTATTTGTACAACATTTTATAGCCCGGTACTAATAGGGTTAAGTATAAATAGCTACCCAATAGATATATTGGATAGGAATACCGCTGTTGACAACCAACATATAAAATAAATAACACATTCTAGAATTTTGTGTATTTATTAGATAGAATAAATGACCTACAGCTAACGAAATTCTTGCAATCTTTGAACGCCTTTATCTCACCTGTTTCTCAACGAAACTCAGATATTGTTACATATTTGGAATCCTTGCAACGCAACCTTTTTAATAATATGAAAAAATTACGACTAATGTGGAGATACGGAGGGTGCGATTTCGCAAAAGACACTTTTATAAAACGCTTATAAAAAAACTTTCAAGGCAAAATCGGAAATTCCGGCTTCATGGGGTCATCGACGGTGAGTGGAACTAGTTGTGTTTCAAATTTCAAGAAATATGATAAAGATTTGTAGAAAAATCTTGGGGGGTGGGGTTGGTCCGTGTCATCAGAAAATGACAATATATTACGGGTCATGGTGTGTATAGGTTATATTAATGGGGCCTCCCTCCTATATGCCTATGTGAAGAGAATGGGTTTACTTTCTCATATAATTGTAAGTCACTAAAACTACATGGGAATATAGTGTCGTTATTCAGTACAAATATTTATGAGATTGCATGAAATTTGAAACATAGAGAGTTTCACCTCCCTCCTCCTTCCTGGGTGAGCCAGAATTATAATTATGGCCTTTATTCTTTAGCAACAAGTGTTTGAAAAAAGTGTCTACAGCGATATTACACCAGTTACACAGCCGTTATTCTTCAACCTTACAGCGATTTGTTGGTACAAGTTTTATTTAGTTTTTTATTTTTATATTTTTTATTATTTTATTTATATATTTTTCACGCCAAAAACAACAATGTAGCCACTAGTAACCAATGTGATGGAGCTACCATCCCGGATTATATTGTATGTACTGAGTGTTAAGTGTGGGGTGCTCGTGTTTTATGTAATGTTTTTCGCTTATTTTTCTGTCGGCCCAGTCTTTGCATTTATGCTTTGCAGTTCTTGTGAATGGTTGTGGATGTTGACTGTGTCCCGGGTGCTTGTCAAGGTAATGTTCTCCCATCGCTTCCTTACGAGTTGCGATGTTGGTGTATCTTCACACGTAAAAGGCACAAGGTCTCCCCGATGTAACTTTGTACTGTAGGTTTACATAAGGTACAGACTAGTTCGTACACTACGTTCCTAATTGTACAGTTTTTAACTCCGTTGGTGCAGGTGTAACAAGTGATGTTGCGGGTGGTTGGGCACGGGTCTGTAGTTACAGTAGGCTAGCTCGAATCAGAAGTTGTTTCAGTTTGGGACCTGGGGTACTGACTAGGCGGATATGGTGACGTAAGTTGGAGGTATTAATAATTTGTTGTGTGTGTCTTTGCAGGTGTTCGTTGATGTACGGTATAACCAGTAGTGGTATGCCGGGTCCGTCGGTGGCAGTGTTCGTGGGGTGTAAGCTGCGTTTCTGTGGTGGGGGCCAACCGCTAAGTATAGTATTGGTTAATGTGTCTACTACGGCTGCTGGGAAGTCATTATTTATTAGGTTATTTGTTACTTTAACTAAGCTACGTTTGCACCCTAGATTGGTATTACTATTACGTATAGCGCGTTGGAGTGCGGCCCTAGCAGTGTTAAGAACTATGTTGCGCGGGTGGCTACTGTGGTAGTTAAGGATTATGCCGGCATTACTAGGTTTAATATAGAGCTCGAAATCTACCAGCCCGTGGTCATTGACCGTGGTGATTACATCGAGAAAGGGAAGACTGGTATACGATTTCTCCATGGTATATTTAATAGTGGGGTGGCAAGTATTCAAATAACCAAGAAAACTGTCTAACTCTTCCTCTCCGTGCTGCCACACGGACCACCCGTCATCATAGAATCTAAAACAGCAAAAAACGCTTAAAAAAATGGTATTTCGTTAAAAATGTTTTTTTTCTTTAACATGTATATAGATCCCCAAAAATGGTCCGGCAAGCCTAACTCCCATCCCGAGTCCGTCATTTTGTTCGTAGAATTTACCGTTGAAACGGAAGAGAGTAAATTCTAAACTGGTTTTAAGTAAACCGTATAAATCGGGGATAAACCGAATATGTCGATTTCAACCCTATGCTGGTTGACGAAACCAGTGACTACATCGATCCCTTCTTGTACAGGGATTACCGTATACATTGAAACAATGTCGATGCTGAACAACATATCGCCAGGTTGAAGCGGCAGTAGTTGAGCCACACGTTCCATGAAATCCGCGGTATTCCGTAGTCGTTCCGGAACGAGCGCGGCCGCTTGGCCGTGGATCTTACTCGCAAACCAAGAGGGTTTCCAAGAGAGCCGGACCCGGATGAGATAGGCCGCATAGGTTCGCCCACCTTATGCGTCTTAGGGTTGCCGTACAGTTCGGACGGTCGTGCGTATTGGTTGCTCCTCAGTGCCTGGGCGAGGTAATGTTGGTTACTGCGTTCTAGACTACTTACGCTAGTCACCCCGGCGTTAATTTTCTTTATCGCCCCTGGGTTGGGGTTCTTTGGCAACGGTATGTAAGAGATAGTGTCGGACAGAATGTCTTGGGTAACTTTTTCCAGATATCTAGTCCTTTCCATAATTGCGAAACCACCACTTTTATCCGCTTTTTTAACGATGATGTCCCTATTTGATTGGAGTATCTGATTTATTATAATTTTGGAATATACTTGGTGCTGTATTGTGATGTTCAGCTAGGCTCGATTGTTACCGGTATCCCATTCAGACCTTTGTGCTATGTGTAGTAGTTTATTCAACAGATCCTCTAACAAACTTATTAAATCGGTATATGCCAATGTTGACTGCAATGGTGAAAAAGTGAATTAATCGGAATCTTAAGGTCCGATTATTTAGAGCAGCAGTAGTTCCAGTACTCCTCTATGGGAGTCCATTGCTGGGCTCTAACTGCTGAGGACACCAAATCTCTGGATGGCACATTCACAAGAATGCTACGCCGGGTTCATTGTGTCAAGTACAATGAACACATCTCCAACCAGACACTATATAACATTGGAGGTGTCTCATTGGTTTCCCCAAGCTTGACACTAGAACAAAGTCGCCTCCACTTTGCAAGACATTCCTTTCGCCGTGAGGATCAGCCAGTGCATAATCTTGTGCTTTGGCAGCCTCATGGAGAGAATAAGCATGGTGGACAGCCCATGACTTTCTTGAGACACATCTTAAAGGACACTGACCTTGAAGATGCGGATGATCTAGCAAATGTCATGGGTGATAGGGAGTTGTGGCGGCGCAATTTTTTCGACAATCCGGCACAGCATTCTTAAAAATGCAGCGGCAATGCAGCCGATCCTAGTAGTAGTAGTAGAGAATGTGAAAGTAACCAGAGTGTAACCTATCTGACATTTCCAAGTATGTACCATTCCCAAATGCGCCCATTCCTTCTGACCGAGCCTATATACTTACAAACATTCTAGAATACTGTAAATATTATAGATATATTATAAAATGTTTGATAATTTAATAAATGCGAAAGATCTTGCGCACATCCATGCCAAACAGGCAACTTTCGAACGCCAATATTTCAACGATTTTTCAACCAAATTCATATATATTTAGTTGTTAGTCCACCTTTCCATCGGAAACAACAAATCCAATACAGACTAGGAACAACTGCGATTTGGCTGGTGTAATAATAATATCAACGGGCTGACCGAGACTTTCTCTGTTAAACGCTTTTAGCAGAAAAATCATGGAATGCGGAAATCAAGATTCAATGACTCATTAGCTAGCTGGTCGGGGAATTTATATTTCAAATTTCAAATGTTTTTTAGGCAACTTAGTGGGAAGTCATGGGGGTGATACATCAATTAAGGAACTATTCCACAAAAGTCTATTTTACCGGGGTAGTTCGTACTTTAGATAGTACTATGTTTGAATTGGCTAAGCATATCATTAGTTCTTACTCGCGAAGTGAGATGTCTAGATAGAACTACCCTAGATTAAACTACCCTAGATCATACTGCATCTAAACATATAGCACAAGTTCTGCAGTGTAACAGTGAAACATACTTACATTGTATACTGTAGATACTAAATAAGTCTTCCGTTGGAATGTTGAATATATTTATTAGCTGCTACACTACAAATAAATGACCTTTACGTAATATTATCTCAATAAGCTAAAATAATTTTAAATAATTTATTTGTTTCCTTAGATATTATAATCATTTAATATCATATAGTATTTTTAGTTTGTCATTGTTACCACGCGTTCCCACTCATAATAACTTAAAGTAGACTATAGTATAGGCTCCAGCCTATGACCCCGTATTATTTACTGCGGTGGTTATTTTGAGCACCAAAATTTCAAGTAGTGAACAATTTTCGAAAAATTGGAAAGTTATAATTTTCAGCCAATCATATTTAAATACAGGTTTTCTATGGCGCCATTAAGCGCTGTAGCGCTTATTGAAAAGTATTTAGATATGCTCTGATTACTAGAAATGGCAGTTGTATAACGCAAGAAACAGGGTGACACAATCAATCCGAAAAAGCCGAAAAAAACAAGTTTGATTCTTTGATTTCTAAATTTGGGGGTGGGTCAAATTGACCCCCTCCCCGGGTTTAACAGGTTTAAATCAATCTCCACCCCCACTATACCAATAATAAGTAAATATATGCAATATGTTTTAGTTTCTAGATGCCATGGCAACTTGTCAGATTTGTTACAAGGTGTTTTTCATATTACTTAGCTGTTTTCATTATTAAATTTCATTACAATATTAAAGAGAAAAAAATATATTTTTCATCACTTAATAAGTGATGAAAAATATATTATTTTCTCTTAAATATAGTAATTATATATAATAATATATATATAATATATTATATATCATATATTATATATATAATATATATATAATATATATAATAAATATAGTTAATTTATTCAAGAATATAATAGAGCATAATATGCTCTATTATATTCTTAAATAGGTAAATTACATTGTTTTAATAATCGTAATTACTACAGTAATCAGTCCACATCCACATATCATCGTATAGTCAGGTGGCTTAGGGTAAAAATCACGACAAAGGTGAGGAAAGCACCATTTTTTCACTATATATGTAAAATTTTACGTAGAATCCATTTCGAAGGGTATCCAAAGCTGTGGTTGAGAGGATGACATTGATATCGATGGGTTGAGTGAACTTAAAATTGTAATTTTTTCTTACAGTAAACAATTTTTGGTAATAACGTACAACAAGGACTTAGGAATTAAAATTTTTTTATATTTAACTCGTAGATGACATTGCCGAACTGTGAGACCATTCACAGTCAAATCTTGATATTAATTCTTAAAACTTGTAGCATTACGTTGTTCAATCTATTATTGATTTATTTCGTTAACAAACATTTTATAAATAATGAAGACTTCCCTGTTTAATATTATAAAATACATTCGATGTAAAGAACATCATCAACGAAATTAGAGACTTTTATCATGAACGTGGAAAATTTTAAGTAAATAGTCAATCTTTCACAAAGTAACTATGTTCTAGAAATGTTATAGCTAACTCTCAAATAACAACACCATGCACTTGAATGTTGTTGTCTTATTTCATTAGTTATTACTGCGCCGAGAGGTTTTATGTTCCAGAATAAACATTTGACCTTCTGATAGCAATATGGTAGCTAGTAATTTTGTGATATTGGTACTAGTATAGTATGTATAACCAGTACTAGTACAGGGTATTAGTATGGCCTGTGACCCCACTTTTTGATGAAAAAAACTAACTAGATAGTCTATTTAGATAGAGTCTAACTAAACTGAAAAAAACTAACTAGATAGAACGATCTATTGCGATGTTCCAGAATGTTATTTGACAGTTGCCATGGTTACCATTTTGGAGAAAAAAGGCGTTTTAAGAATGTTAGTTTTGAATATTTATGTACAATAAAATTGCTTAATTTTGCGTGTAAAAACCATGAGAGGAACCAATAAGAGCCTGTTACAGAATCATCTCGCTGAATTTTGGTGGCAAAATTACAACAGGGAGGCCCCATTCAGCAAACTGATAACACTAATAAACAATAGCGAATTATAGAAATCTGTTTAATTCAGTTCAAAAACAAAAAACTAATCAATTTACATTGTTATATTCATTAAATAACATATTCGATTAAACTTCAATAAATCATTATTTACAACACTTGGTTACCATAGCAACACAAGAAAAATGTTCCAGAATGTAGAACTTGAGTGGGGCAAACATAATACCAACATAAGTAGCTAGTATATCATAAATTACTAGCTAGTTTTTTTCATCAAAAAGTGGTGTCACAGGCCATACTAATACCCTAGTACAGTATGTAATGTATACAGCACATTTGTGTCTATTTATTGGGTTTATGGCATTTTATTATGTTCTAGAACATTGGTGAGTGTTCTAGAACCTTAGTATAATTTTTTTTATGATAGCTCGTTTTTTTTACTAGCAAATATTTTTTGAAAATTAAAAAATATAATATTGTTTTATAGTGTTTTTTTTATATTGGTGAATGTTCTAGAACCTTAATATATATTTTTTTTATGGTAGCTATTGTGTTTTTTTGCTAGCTAGTATTTTTTGAAAAAAATATTGATAGATATTTTCTTTCGAATTCTAATTGTTTTAACAAATGTTTTTTATATATAATTTCAAAATTTTCGAGTAATGTTCCAGAACATTCACCAATATCAATAAAGACAACAATAACAACAACAATATAACATTGTATGAACATTAAGGTCAGGTCAGGTATTCTAGGTCATTGATCAAGAAAACTTGCCACCTCCATGCAGCATAAAGGAGGTGACACCTGTAGCTGCATAGACCCTCTTACTAGGTCAATTCTGGTCCTGTAACTAGGACCCCCTTCGTTCTGGGATAAGGATGCCCTTGGTCCTGGATTAAGGACCCATATACTTGGCTGCAGGGGTATATGGCCTGACCAGGCAGATGGTGATCTACCAATGGCTGGTGAGGAGTAGAGTGTTCTCATGTCCACTCTGAGAAAGTAGTTCTTAGTAGAAAGTAGTAGAAAGACAGCCAATGGTGGGTCATGTGCGCTAGAGTAGATATGGGTGATGGGCCTCATTTCTGACTCCATTGCGACACCCACCCTGTGGAATGGCAAACCAGGGTGTGATATTTGCCCCGAGAGCTGACTCGGCAAAAAAGCACCCCCCAACCCCCACTATGGATTACATTAGCAATGCTGAGGTCCGGGCACTAGAGGCCAGTGGAATTACCGGACACAATCGGCCTCACAGGCGTCAGTTAACTCCTGACCGGCTGCCTGTCTCACCCCCTACTGGAGAGAGAGCAGCCAACAATTCTTTGAGTCTCTTTCCTGATGACCTTTCTGGCCCAAACCCTGGGTCACCAGGGAGGCCAGATTGTGATGGGGAGAGGGATTCTGGAGTTGGAGGCTACTCTCATGTTCCACCCCGACCAACAAAGCCATTGGTGAATCTGAGGCAAG
The DNA here is from genome assembly GCA_032718475.1 of Nemertoderma westbladi. Classification (NCBI taxonomy): domain Eukaryota; kingdom Metazoa; phylum Xenacoelomorpha; order Nemertodermatida; family Nemertodermatidae; genus Nemertoderma; species Nemertoderma westbladi. The sequence continues at coordinate 20,239 of JAUCBJ010002807.1, read as the reverse complement.
TCACTAGACTAGCCTCAGTAAACACCCTAACACTCGGGTCCCCAATGCGACAAGGTGAGCTGACTGCCTTGGCAGATAAGCTTTCTCTTAGCGCAGTGGGTGTTCAAGAGCACCGAATGCAGACTGGACAGACTGATGAGGTTCTGATTAAGGACATGGGGGGCGGTTGGCGACTCGCCCTCGCGTCAGCAGATGATAGTGGAAATGGTGGAATTGGTCTATTGATGAATCCAACTGCACATGCAGCATTGGACAAAATAGACCAAATCTCTAACCGCATCATCCGTTGCCACTTCTCATGTTCTGGAAGGCTGGCTAAGAAGTTTCCTAAGGTGGTCCTGATTGTGTGCTACTCTCCAACTAGTGTTGCCCCTGTAGAGGAGGTGGAAAATTTATACCACAATCTACAAGCAGCAACTGATGGAGTGGATCAGCATGCATTCTTAACATTCCTGGGAGACTTTAATGCAAGTATGCATCAATCACCTATATCACCCTGGGTCTATCGCAATAGTGTTAACCGAAATTCTGTCCATCTTCAGGATTTTATCTCTGGAAATGGATTGTTTTCGGCTGGAACCCAGTTCAAGAAGCGAACTGGAAAGCTATGGACTCATAGTGGACCCAGTGGTCACAAGTCCCAGATAGACCATATTCTGTTTCGTAGGAAATACAGGAGCTCTATACAAAACTGTAATGCATTTACACTTCGACCCTTCTCCAGTGATCACCGCCTTATTGTGGCCAAGGTAAGACTTAGTCTGCGTGCTAGCAGAACAACGAAATCTGCCTTGCCACGGCATGACTGGTCCTCTCTGTTGCAACAGCCAAGTGTGAGATCCAGCTTCACACTACAGCTGAGCAACAGGTATGAGGCTCTTGCCTCTGAGGCGGCAGATAACTGTGAGGGCTATACTGTCTTTACAGAAGCAGTTAAGTTAGCAGCTGCAGAAACAGTTCCTGTATACCCTCGAAACAGGAAAAGGGCCCCCTGGACTGACAACAAAATTCAGAAGTGCCGAAATGACCTTCATAAGGCGCAGAAAGAGTCCCGACTCAAACAGACTACAGCGGCCAAGAATGCAGTTAAGCAATTATGCAGTTATGCAAGCTGCATCTAGGTCCCTGAACAGGCAGTACTCTGTTAATCTACAGGAGCTAATAAACCAACAGGTTGATGCCATCAATGATGCTGACAACAGCAGGCAATCATCCCAGGCATGGAAATCGATCAATTTGCTTACTGGGCGGAAAAGCCAACCAACCACTAAGGTTAAGGCTGAATCACCAGCCGATCGCCTCAATGGTTGGAAAGCCCACTTTGAAAAGCTCCTCAATAATGCCAGGGTATTGCCTTATAACTTTATAGAAGTAAAAGTGTCTGAGTCTGTACTCCCAGATATTCCCATCATATCTCCTTTGCAGAAGTGAAGGCTGCTGCAAAGAGCATCAAGACCAATCGTGCCAGTGGAGTAGATGGTGTTCCCCCTAAGGTCTATAAAATGTGTTTAAAAAGTGTTTAAAGCTCATCTATCCCATCATGAAATGATAGGATACCACCACAAGAAATGAAAACAAATAAGTTGGTGCCAGTTCCCAAGAAGGGCAACCTAACCCTCTATGGTTCTTTTCGGGGAATCTCATTGATCTCGATTGCTGCAAAGCTATACAATAGGATTCTATTAAATCGCATCAGGGATCCCATTGAGAGACTGCTCCGTGGAAATCAGAATGGGTTCCATAAAGGTCGTGGGACCATGGAGCCCATTTTGGCACTTAGAAGGATAATTGAATAATTATCAAAAAAGAAAGACAGGCATCTGGCTGTTATCTTTGTTGACTTCTTCAAGGCCTTTGATTCAGTCTCTCGCTCACGTATGTTCAGCATACTTTCATTATATGGGATTCCTGATGAAATTATTGCAGCAATCAGATCAGTATACGATGGTTCAACAACATTTGTGTCTACTGTTGACGGTGACACAGAACCATTTGAAGTGTTATGGGGCGTCCTCCAAGGAGACACACTTGCACCATTCTTGTTCATTATTTGGTTGACTATGTTCTACGCATGTCTTTAGATCATCATAATGATGATGGGGTGATGATAACTCCACCTACTGGCTCCAGAAGTCGAGGAAATCCTGCCAAGTACCTAACTGATCTAGACTTTGCTGATGACGTAGGAGTACTTTCAGAATCATTAGAGGGAGCCCAACGGCTCCTCAGCTCATTAGAACATGCTGCTTCTAGTTTTGGTCTTTTTATTAACTCCAGAAAGACCAAAATTTTGACAGTTAACTTTGAAAGTCCTCAGCAAGTCTCTGATCGGATGAGCATAAGCTCAAAGGATGGAATGCTTGAGCATGTGGACGACTTCTGTTACCTGGGATCATGGATCCGGAAGTCAGGTGAGGACCTTCGAATATGTAAGGGAAAGGTATGGGCAGCCTTGAATAGGCTTTCCAGGATTTGGAAGTCACCGAGAATTAATCGGAAACTTAAGGTCCGCTGCAATGCAGCATACAGTGGACAATCTACATTTGGCAGATTCCGCTTACCCACCAGATCCTGGATCTATCCGAGAAATTATTCTGTCTTGCAAACCGGCAGATACGCGCCACCCTAACAACTGCATTCTCCTGGGCAACCAATGCCGTAGTCAAAGGACTCACTCTCTCCTCTGTCGAGAACACCAACGCGAATGTTGTTATACAGAAACTCAGCATCCATATCGATGGGGGGATGAATAAACGCGTTCACCGACAAGAACTCACCCACCATTCTCGCCTTCCAGAGGAAACTCCCAAGACTTTTCTCGTTAATTTGCGCAATATCGCCACTAAGTGCTCCTTCGAGGCACTCCCGACAGCCGATGCGCATTTAACTGATTGACTCCTCGACCAGTTCATCGCTGGGCTTACCGATAAGTAGGTAATGGAACACCTCCTCCGTCTGCCCTTTTACAGTTCCCTAAATGACGCCCTTACTTTGGCGCAGGCAGTGTGGACAGCCAGAAAAGATACTGCCTCCATCTCTTTGAACCCGGCAGCCTTATCCGGCGACATATCCAGCAATGCCCACATCCGCATGGGCATCCACCACACCCAACAGTCGCCCTAACAACTGGCGCCTCCTCCCCACACCCAAGACGCATATGAGCCAACAGTGTGGATACCCAGTCCATGCTTCCAGGGAAACTTGCCCTGGAACTAATGAACGTTGCAGGCACTGCAATAAACTCAGACATTAGGACTGAATGTGTCGCAATAAACAATATCATTGTGCGTCCCAGGCCCACACCTCCAATGGCCCCGAGGAACATGGTATTCCAGACAGCAACCACGTACAACTTTCAAGTCTGGTCAATCTTCTCCGGTCCCGAACTGGACAACTGCCCCCATGGTCTCCTCTATGGAGGAACTAGAGCAACTGGAAACTTTAACCCTGGGCCTTCCAAGTCTCCAAGAACCGCAAATATGGCATGAAGGAGCTCCAGTTTCTCCCTGATTCTGGGGCAAATATTACTGCGGTACCATTTTGGATCTTCTCTGTGTTTGGTGGTCGGGTGGAGAACCTCCACAACTCTAACCCATCCCCCAAGGCACCCAAACTCGCCAATGGTAGCCAGTCTGGATGGACGTTTAAGGGACTATTTACAGCCACCTTCCAATGCCCAATTTTGCATACGGCCTGCACTATAGAGGTGTGGGTACTGGAGGGCCCGCAGTGACCCCTTGTCTCCCGGAAGGCCTGTTTTCTTCTCAGTATCCTACAGAGCCCCATACTACGGGGAGGCCAGACTGTGCCCCTCATGCAGCCACTACGTTCCTAGACCAAGGCCCCCATTGTGACCCAGACTGAGACTCCCCACAGCCCCCTCACCCAGCCCTCACCCTCCCCCATGGCCCTCAACCATATCCCAGCCATGATACGGGAGGCCCTCAATTCAAGTTTCCCTCGCCCCCTCTCTGGGACCTGCAGAGTTATGGCTGGAGGCGAAATTGCAATTAAACTACACGCCAGCACCAAACCTAAATAATCATATGCCAACCGACCAATTCCTGCCAACTTGGAACAAGCCTTCAACCGGGAACTTGACGACCAAGTTGCCATGGGGATCTGATGACGAGAACTCACCCAGCGAGTGGCTCAGCCCCATGGTGGTCACTTAAAAAAAGACCCCAAGTCTGTTCATATAACTGTGGACTTACGAGAACTCAACAAGGCTACAGTTTGCCCTGCCTACTTTTCCACACATCCCTTCCTTATGGTTTGCCGTATCCCTACTACAGCCCGAATCTTTACCATCATAGATGGGCTAAAAGGTTTCTACCAGGTTGTGTTGCACAAGGCGAGTCGACCCCTCACAACCTTCGCCACATTGCGTGGCTGGTACCATTACTGTCAGAGGCCAATGGGCTGGCATGGCAGCTCCGACATATTCAACTCATGGATGGACAATGCGCCCCAGGGCGTCCTAATTAATGGAAGAATTGTCGAGGATATAATAATATTCTACAACACAATCGATGAGCAAACAGAGGACATCGCCTGAGTCCTCGCAGCCTGTGATGCTGCCAACATCTCTATTCATACCAAGAAGGTACAATTCTGCCTCTCCGAGGTCAAGTTCGGCGGCTACCTCGTCTCCCACGGTGCTACCGCATTGATCCGGAACTGATGGATGACCTCCAGAACTTCCCATTGCCTACATGCCGCTGCAAACTCCATTCCTTCTTCGTACTAGCCCCACTACTCGGAAACTCTACAGCTGAAATAACGCAACTCGTGGAGCCATTACATGGGTTAAACTCAAACCGGACCGAGTGGTTGTGGCTCGATCCTCGAAATGATACGATCCGTACTATCCAGTCCCCACTACCTGTTGGGATTCCACCCAGACCTTCAGACAGAATTACTTACCGATGCATCCTGCTCCGGCCTCGGTATCCTACTCCAGCAGTATGATAATAATCGCTGGCTCACAGTTCAGTGCGGCTTCCGGACCCTCGCCAAACATGAGGCGACCTGGTCCACGATGGCCAACTGGAGGCCCTCGGGGTGGCCTGGGCGGCATACAAGTGTCGCCATTTCTTGGATGGGCTACGGCATTTCGATCTCGTCACTGATTCCAGCCCACTCATCCCGATCCTCAATGATTGTAGACTGGATCAAGTGACAAATGACCACCTCAAAACAGAACTCTCTCGGTTCAATTTCACTGCCAGACACCAGAAGGGTGCCAAACACCTCGTGGCTGATGCATTCTCCTGTGCACCATGACATACTCCAGTCCCAGAGGACCTCCTCCTAACCCCAACCGATGACACGGACCGGGAGTTCATCATAAACGTTGCTGCCACCGAGATTCCCTCTCTGGATTCCCGGGATGTTCGCCCCAACCAGATCAACAAAACCAGCCAACGGGACCCAGTTTACTGCACACTTCTCGCTACCACAGGAAGGCTGGTCTACCTCGAAAAACAACGTTACCAATGACCTGGTCTGCCCCTATTTCCAACATCGATCTGACCTTATGATCCGCAATGGGATTATCCTTCGTGGTCCCCAGTTATACATACCTGTGGAATTACACACAAAAACCTTACAGCAGCTCCATTCTGCACACCAGGGTTAAATAAAACCCGTGAGCGCACCACCCACTCCGTTTGGTGGCCAACTATCAGTAATGATGTTAAACAGTCAGTCGAGCATTGCCACTCCAGCCAGACCACCCTCCCCTCATACACTCCAGAACCACTTCAGCGTAACCTGGAGGCAACCCGCCCTTCATGCGAATCCATGCCAATCTATGTGTTGTCGACGCAATCCAATACCTCATCACCACAGACAAATTTACAGGTTGGCCCATGCTCTACCACTTTGGCTCTGATACTACATTGCTTATGATCATAGCGAGACTCCGATATTTATTTCTTGCCACTGCTGTACCCCTTATTTTCCACACAGATGGGGGTCCTCAAAACTCGTCTCAGACTCTGTGATATCCTTTCTATCGAACTGGGAAGTTAAACTCGAGCCCTCGACCCCCTACCTCCCCCACACCAATGGCAGAGCCAAAGCAGTGGTTAAGGCTCTAAAGAAACTAATCGAACCATGACCCCGACAGTATTGCACGCGGCATCCTCGCGTACTGGAACACACCCTGGTACGGCGGTCGTTCCCCCGCCAAACTCCTCTACGGGAGAAACAACCGAGAGGCACTCCCCATTAATTTATCTTCATTTGACCCTAAATTGAGAAAATGTTTTAAAGAACTGGATGAAATTGTGGTTTCCCACCAATAAGCCCTGCGTTCAACTTACTATAGCCACACTAGGCCATTGCAGGTGCTCTCCATAGGTCAACCAGTGGTCATCCAGGACACCACTACCAAGCACTGGACTGGCCAAGGTACCTTGACTGAGGCCCACCCGAACCACGACTACCACGTGCTACCAACGTGCAGCTGCAGTACTGCTTCATGAGAGGCACTGCGCAGCGCCCCCTAGCGGCTCACCACAGACCCCTACAACTGCACCACCCCAGCATGTAGCGACACAACCCACAGTGCCCCATGCCGCCCAGCCACCCAGCTCATGGGCAGAAGTCGCCGCACGTCCAGCCATTCCCAGGGTGCCTAGCCCATCCCCCTCTCCAGCCGCAGTACCCCACCCCACACCCGCCCCACCATAATCCTCCCCGACCGCCCAAACCCGCTTGGGTAGAGTGATCAGGGCACCCACGCAATACGCAAACTGTCTACTATAACTAAAGAGTCTGACTATGCGTAAACGAAATAAAATTAATTATTAATCAATCAATAACTAACTGGACTAATGAGTGATAATAAATATTTATATTTATTACACTCTCGATTTAATTTCTTATATTTTAATCTTCAATAATCACATAATGTTCCTCATGTATCACAAAGGGTATGTGTAGTATACACTGACTCTCAAACTACTTTCAGTTTGGTATTTCCTTTGTTTAGACCTACTGTTTAATTATCTGCAGTTGAGTCTGACCCTCTAGTTCAGGTTATACTTTACCAGTATGTTGTGACTGCCGGATTATATCACCACACATTTATTATCAGTCAATAGTAAAATCCTTCTTTCATTAAGTTATTTATAATATCTTCAAGTTGAAATTTGTGAGAGATTTACAAGAACACAGCCAGCGCCTTTGTGGAGACTGTAATCGATCTGATCTGTCTACCGCTGAAAGGGGAGAAGACTGAAAATGATAATTCCAATTCGAGGAGCAAATAACAGAAGATCTTCTCATATATGACTGGCATTTCCCCAAGGTAATGGTAGTCAACCAACCAATCAGGAATCACATAGTGGGCACTGCCTCATCAAAGTATATTAGGATTGACTTATTGTTATTATAGTGTGGTTCCTTTTTGCCGAAATAGTGATGGCGAAGGCAAATTTGGGTAATTGCTTAAGGTAGTGGCAAGCCGACTTAAGGGCGTCACAATGATCCATTAAAGGAGGTAGGCCTCATTTCTAGATGTCATCTAACAAAAAAAAATAAGATAGCCTAACTATACGTTCTTTACATACAAACAGGTTGCGGATGCCACGGTTCACTGCTATGTTCAGTTTAAATTGCTTAAGGTAGTGGCAAGCCGACTTTAGGGCATCACAATTATCCATTACAGGGGGTTGATGGAACAAGAGTTTTATAACCCCGGAAGACAATTAAAAGATAATTTAAATAACGGCCTTGGTAGGCCTCATTTCTCTAGATGTCCCACATTTAGAGGACATTTAGAGTCCCAGTTATTTAAATTATCTTTTAATTGTTTTCTGGGGCTATAAAATGGCATCCAACGGTTTTAAGTTATATCGAGTGCGCTGATTCCGAATCCGTCGGATGCCAAGCTCAATCGTGAATTTTTGGGTCCCGTTTAAAACCATGGCAACACAAGGTCATTTGCAAAATACAATTTTCTATTGACCCTACAGAATTCTAACCTTGCCTACCACCCCTAAACCGACATCAGAGAATCTTTTGAGGTAGATTTTAGAATCCAGTTACCAAAATACGTCTTCAAATGTCATTTTTACTGCAAATTTCGGTGAGTTTTTTCACATATCAATAGTTTTCTAAACCATTGCGACATACTTATTCGTGCTCCCCTTGTGATAAAATCATAAAACATTCAAAATATATTGTCAATAAGTCCCTGTATATTTGTTGTAATGGTGGCGCCATAAAAATGGATTGGCAGTTGCCATGTAACCAAGGAAACTAGCAAAATATGACCTGTAATGTTTCATCACTTTAAATATAGATTTAAATATAGAATTTTCTTATTACCATAGCAACCGAAACGACAGAATATCCGTCAGAAACATTTTATATGTATTTCAGATGCATATCAATACATTATAGTCAACATTTATGATAGCAAGCGGAGTGATTATTATTTTGTTACCATAGCAACAGGTACATTTTATTATTTATGCAATTCCAGTATCGTTTTGGTATTTCATTCGCCTTAGAGGTTAAGAATTTAAGCATTTTAGATAATTAAAATTATAAATGGGGTCTTTATATGGTTATTTTATTTAACAATGCAACGATTATTGTCATAGCAACGGGAGTTTTAAACCCTAATACGGGAATGACAGTTGGGTTTCTCAAAATTTAGCAAATAATGGATTTCAGAAACAAAAAAGTGGCGAATACATACGAAAAAGTGAAAACCAGGGCCGTCTTAATGGGGTGGCTGATGGAGAGCTGCAGCCAGGGGCCCGTGGTAGGTCGGGGTACGTTGAGGTCTAGTGTGGTCACACATATACATATATGACTTTTGATGATAATTCCTGGGCAACTTCAAGGGCCAATAAATAAGTTCCATCAAAAAATATGAAATAATACTGTATGCCCTCTGTATTTTTGTTAAACAGGCCCAAGACTATTTATGTTATACACCGCCACTCTAAATTTGCCCAAGTACTGTATAGTTAGTAGGGTTCGACCGGAGCATTCACCATGAAAGAAGACTGATCACATATTTCCCATCGCGGGTGATGAGATTTCCTTGACAAATTAATTTCTCAAGTTGACCATTTCAGGTATTTATTTAGCTTATGGATATTCGCTATGGTTACAGTCAGACATTGTGGGGAGGGCCACTGTCCCACAAATATACAACTTTTGGTAGTACAGTATATCTGTATGAATCTAGGAAACCATGTTTGCTAAACGCTACTGTAAATAAATAGCATTACATTTTGATTGATATCGTAAAAAACCACGGAAAACGTCATGTTTTGTTTCAACAAAAAAGGTGGCAGGAAAAGGAGCAGTTAAAAAAGGAGCTCTAGTTTCTATCTAATGTCAATAAAAGTTAATATTTTATATACCAAATGAAAGTTCGAAAATTTGTCTATTAATTTTAAGAAACATCATAGTCTGTAGATGATGTATAGTTAGCAGACAGGAGATACTGGAACATTATGTATTCTACTACACCACTTAATATGTCCCCGATTGACAAAAATTGAATAACGGCAATTGTGGTTACAGGTATATACAGTGACATTTTTTTTTAAGAATCTGTAATTACTCAACTGTTACTGAATTACTGTAATTACTGCAAAAATTTAACAACGGCAAATGTGGATACAGGTATATTATTATTATTATTATCGTTCACATAGGAACAGAATACTTAAGACCTGTAAGATACGACAGCAAATACAAATGTTGAAATAGTAGAGCACAAGCACAAAAAAAAGGAAATAGATAATTAAACAGAGGAGATTAACAAACAGACATAAAATCATGTTCTAGATACAGTACGTATAGTAAAATATCCTCAATTTCAGTATTTCGACTGAACCCATTTATTTCTGGCCCAAACTTTAAGACCACGGATAATTCCCTATCCTCCATATAGACTTAGGTGGTGAGTCAACCTACCGCAACATATTGACTGCAACTTTATTTAAATTATTAATATCAAAAATATTGCATTCATTGGCAATTCGCCTTAACTTTAACCCAGTCCTACTCCGAAAATGATTATGTACCAAATTAGTCAAGTAACGAACACACAATTTAGAAGATTTCATTCAATTCGATCTATTCAATTCAATTTATTAGCCTTAAAACTTCAGTCAGCAAGCTGACTGAAGGCAGTTATTAGTATACTAAATAAATACACCGTAACTGATAATTAAAAAGGCCAAAGTCGACGGGCTCAAATGTTTAGAACAAATGTATAATGTAATGTAATATGACTAATATGCTATTTATACAGTATAAGTTTAATATATACACTAAAGTTAATGGTTAAAACCAGGCCTAGACATACATACAGATATAATACATACAGGAGAGGGTAAGTGTTCATCACACAGATGTGCCTGCCTACGGTAAGATTTCCATTCATACATACAGTACACACTACATACAAACATAGACCATACAAACACAGACAAAGCTAAGTACTAGCACAATGGTAGGCGTATCTGACGAGGGAGAGCGCAATATAATAATGTGTTATGTGTGATTTTATAATATATTTGAGTTATTTTTTTGTTGCTAGGTGATGGCTGACTTGTCGTATTGTTTGTTCCATGAAATGTTTTTTGAATTGTGGGATGAAGTTGTTATTGCGAATTTTATCACGTACGACTTTTCTTAATCTATTCCATGTGCGACTGCAGGCGACAAAGAATGAGTATGTACCATACTTGTTATTTGTCTTTGGTATCTTGATTGTGTTTGATTACATTTAGTAATTTATTATTATTTAGTAATTGTGAAAGGAATGGTAGTTTTAGGTTTTGGAATGGCGCGATTTGATTTGTAACATATTTGTAGAGGTATTTGAGTGCGTGGTATTCCCGTAGTGCATTCAAGTGTGGCAATTTGGCTAATTTTCTAAGTTGAGCACCTGTCATGTCTCGTATCTTTTTGTTATAAACTAATCGCAGTAAACTTCATAAAACTACTAGTAAAATTAACAAACCTTTTACAAAGCATATAACCTTTGGGTGTGTAAAATCAACCAACCGCTCAGATATAAATCTATGCGGAATGTTTGGTAATCCAAAAATATATCGTACATTATTATTCCAGTAAATATTCTATTACAATTATCGGACCACAGATCCTAACGAGCACTACCATAGAAACTGGTTGTATACAATTGTTGTATCTTAGTTAAAACTTCTGGTCTTGCAAAATGAATTTCCTGCCTTAAACTAGATAGTTTTCCCAAAAAAGCACCCCTTTTACGCTGAATATCCTTTAATAGGTTGTACTTATTATCTAAAATAATACCTAAATGCACTGCTTCTTCGACCCAGGGCAGTGAAACGCCATCCACAACTATGTTACAAGTAGGCAATGCTGTTTCATGTTAAAAGCCACGCATTTAGGTTTGCACTTAGACGGATCAGTATTGGTACTTAATTTAAGATTAAATTAATTACAAAAATTGGCACATATATCAACCATGTAATGCAACCAACCCAACAATACTCAGACAAAGTAGTAACACATCGTCCGCATAAGCGAGACAACCAAAATATATAGACCTTATTAAACATCCAACCCTAGCTGACCTCAGTTTTACTAATAATATGTTAAGCACTTACTATACAAAATACAATTGGCGAAGTTACTGACCCTTGTCTGACCCCATTCCGTACCGAAAATTTATTGGAAGAGACGTAATTCCAACGTACACTACAAGTTTGATTACAATATATAAACAAAATGCATCTTAGATATAGCACAGACAAAAGTCTCTTCCATTCCACCAAGTCGAATGTCTTGGTGGAATCCAAAAGACATCCAAACACTGGAGTACTCTATCTATCATAATAATTTATTAATTCAGTAGCAGTCCACGTGCACATTACTGTGCTCGCTCGACCAACTTTGAAACCCAAATTGTAAGTGGTCGAGATCAATATTAGATTCCTCAAATAACAATAAAATCCATTCAAATACCTTTAAAATAAGAGACGCGATGGCAATAGCACGATAATTATCTACCGACGAGATGTCACCTAATTTATTCTTAACAATCGGTCCAAATGCGATAGCCAATAAGCATCTCGATATGACACCATGTGTTAAAAATGTATTAAATAAAGTAGCTAAATAAGATTCAAAAACAGTCCCACCGTTAATTATTGCACCGGAATCAAAACTATATAAAACATCAGATTTATTAATCTTTAAGTGAAGTAGAGCTCCATGCACACACTCTGGGGTAATTATTAAATTATTAGTTACTGGATCTATTAATTTTATACGTTCATTGAACTCATCATGTAAAGATGAGACATCAGTGTTGTAGTCCTGGTTATATAATAATTTATATATATTACAAAATCTATCAGCAATTTTTTCTGGATTAGTTTCACCGCCTATGTTATCGCTATGTACTATTTCCCCTTAATTTACGTATCTCATCGAAGAGTTTACATTCACCCGCCGCCGCTGCATTTAATAAATTAATTCTACGAATATGGTCGCTCGATTTTTTCAACCGTCTCACAGCATATTTATATTGTGCGCGACTACGTTGTCTTAGATAAAATAAATTCCCATGACTAGAATCTGGTCTACCCGCAGCAGACCATAACCTGTGCCAAAATAATGCCTCAGTTTTATAGAGTTTTACGTGTTCGTTCCAAACTGTAATTATTTCACTGTTATTATTGGAAATGTTATCCCACCAGTCCATATTACCACCCGACTTCGGCAGTTCGTGTGAAGCTAATTCTAGAGAGTCTAATAAATGTAAAGTAAACTGTTTTATGCTCATTCTATGGTTTGCAGACGAACAAAATAGATCATTACAACGATATGTACAATCATCCAAATGAAATGTATTTAATTTGTTATTTAATACATTACAAAATTTTGTTTTCTGTTTTTCAGTAGCTCTACCGAAGTTAAATATTAATGGAAATGACGCATTCTGTACTTCCATCTAAATTATCCATCTCAAATTTAACATAAATAGGTGAATGACCTGACAAATTGGAACCCAAATTGATAACCCCTGCTTCTAAAAAAATTACCAACACGGAATCACTCATAATAAAATGATCAACAGTTGAACAATGGGAAATACCTTCCAAAATACAATGAAATGTACTGGTTACTGGTACGGTATCCCAAAGTATATTTAGTTCGTTACTAATTATGTAGTCTAAAATCGCATGAACATGGGCAGATGTCCATGAAAAATCGCAATTGACGTCTCCACACCACAGTAGGTTAGAACTAACAGATTGTGATACGATATTACCTATATCGTTTATAAGAGAAAGAAATTCGTCAGAAACTGCACTAATGGATCTGTTATTGACAGGAAAATAGGTATTCAAAAGCATAATATTGAGTTTGGCATTCAAAGCTTTAATGCTTGTAATCGCTTAATATCAGTGGAACAATTTGTTTTCACAATATTAATGTATTTAGATAATGATTTGCACCATAAAATACATAGGCCACCGCTTGGTCGACCCCTATGATTAACATTATCACTGTGAAAATTAGCTGGTGAAAAATAATTATCGTAACCTGGAAATAGTTGCGAAAATTTGTAGCTCGAGCCATCCAACAGAAAATGTTCCTGCAGGCATAAAAATATCTGCTGTTATTAAAAGAGTCCTAATAAAGTCTACTTTATCTAACGAGAAACTAGTACAATTATATGACAGAATAGTAATACTGCTAGTACTCGTATTATGCACAAAAATGTTATCCTGTTGTGGTGAGTTTATGTTCTTAATCACCATAAGTCTAGATTAACCGTACTAACTGACATCAATACCTTAGCGACTTCCACGAGTGAATCTCAACTGATCTCCTTCGATATGTAGTCCATCAGTCTCCTTTCTCTGTCGAAAGTTCACCTACTTCCTAACACAAACTCCGAATGGCAAGGTATTCTCATCCAAGGCCTTCTTGAGGAGTTTATGCGAAGGTAGACTAATCTTAAAACTTGCCGTTCTGGATTCAGCATGTGACTTCTTCTCAATCCGAGATAAAGGGACATCTATATTATTTGCCTTTAGATTCTCCACTACGTCATCTGTTGAAGTTTGACTACGTAATTGAAACACAAAGATTTCGCTCAGAGATGCTCTAAGTTTACCTCCATCTTTTCCATGAGATATCTTCGATTCATTCCCTTTCCCCATGATATGTTCCTGGCGTCTTTCGTGACAAATTTCTTGGAATCCTTCGCTGTCTACTCTGTTATCCCTGACTGTATTACTTCGTAGACCAACTAAATTTTCCATAACCTGAGGGCCTACTGTAGCAGCGCCACTAGGTGAGGATCTATAGGTCTTTTAACACTACCCCATCATTATACATGATCGGGAGTTGGAATCAGAGTATCCGCCCAATTCCTAACCCTACTAACACGGCTGTTTGATCTCTGTTCCCGTCGGTCAATTCCTTGTACTACAACATCTCTTGTAGAACGCCTCGCAACAGGTGGGGTTCCAAATCCCAGATTAGGGTTAGACCTGGGCAACAGAACGTCTCCTCCAGATAGGCCTATGCCTACAAACTGCTGAATTTGCCTAGTAAATCTACCTTCCATTTCCTTCCTTTGCGATTTCATCGAATGGCCTACCGTATCCAACTTCTCATTAAGTAGAGATAAGTTGGCCACTCTCTCTGCAGCATTAGTTCTAGTGGAGTCCTGCTCTTCTAGCCTAGGAAGAGATAGTGCATGAAGGGCTGGTATTGCTACTAGTGGTAACTCACCAGAGTGATCAAGGTCCTTTATCTTCCAACACAAATCCTTTTTTTTGCAGCGCCACCTAGCGGTGCAGAATTATTTTCGCCTGATAGTTATGTTGCCCCATCTTTTGTCTATCATATAAAAAAACTTTCATGTGATTAGATTCAAAACTGTAAAAGCCTTAGGGTTTTAAGTGCAACCAAGCTTTTTTTATTGTTAACTAGCATTAACTAATATTAAATAGCGAAGAATAAATTTTTTCTGACCTGTCATGTAGAATAGCATCTTAGTCACCTATATTGGGAGAAACTTGGGAGAAACGAAATTGCGATAACTATGGAGAATCGGGAAGCCTGGAAGGATCTCATTTCCATTGTCCGAGTTCGCTCGACCTAGTAGTAGTAGTAAAATAATGAAGTTCTGAAATCGTCCTTGAAAATGCTTTCAATTGATGCATAAAGTTCATACGCTGCATTTAATGTGTGTTTGGTAGTGTCAGTCGTATCATAAAACCTCCCCCCACATGTAACCAGACTCTCATTACATTTACATAGAAGGTTACAGGAAGACAAATGTCCCATGCCTAGAACCAATTATCCTAAAATATGTATTAAAATAATGGTTACAGGAAGTGGACAGGAAGGGACAAGCAGTATATTTTTTTACAGATCATATTTAAGGTTGGCAATACTCTCACTGAATTCTACAGACTCTGAGCTTTCAGAATATATATCATAGGTTGGGTTTTGAGAAACTTTATTTTTTACAAAAAAAATGACTGGTTCGACCACTTTTCTGTATATGTCCCCTTCAGTATTTTAAACATTACAAAAATATATTTGAATTGACTTCAATGCTCTTAGTAACGGAAGTTTATTATAAGCAACCGGGGTTTTTCATAAGAACATTGGGTTTTTTACAGTATTAACTTTATTTAGCATTTGCGTTTTTTTTTCATACAATTGCCAATTTTATAAAAAAAGAGTAACAAGATATCCGTAGCAATGGCATATTTTGCATAACAAACAATGATAATTTTTATCATAACAACGGCTACTTTAGCTTAGCAACTACGATTGTTATTAGGCCAGTTGCCAAAGCACTACAGTCTGGTTCAAAATCGGAACATATTCTTAATTTAGGTGAAAAGTTGTGGGACAAACACTGTTGAACATTTTATTTCCCATAAAGAATCACATGACACATATTAAATATTTATGACAATGAAATTACAACTGGGCCTATATCTATCCAATTATCTAATCAAATAAATTTCATCCATGTTGCAACCCCTTCATTTCCCGCTTCTTCATATTGAAACTGAAAGTTAACGGGATGCCTTTCATTGTCCACCTCTACTAGCTCATTATAAAGTTTGGTATTTTTGCAATGAACATATATATGTTGTAACAATTACACAATTCTTTCTCATCAATTATCGGAATTATAACTCCATAATATTCTAGATAGCATTCAGTATAATGATGATGAAATATACCATTATATGTTTTTGTAACATCCAATAAGGTATTAGCAACTTTACCTCTACCTTTATTGACAAACTGCGCAGCCCTACAATTAAAGTCCCCTGACACTGTAACTATTGAGGCTTTGCTTCGATATTTATTATTGAACAAAAATTTAACAGGTTTATTGTTCTCCAGTGTCATCCGATGCCCATTAATATGTATGTTTCCACGTCCAGTAAACATAGCAAAACATTCACAAAGTTCCACCCCATTTATTTCCGGTATAGTAAACCAGTAAATATCACTGCCTACTAATTGCACTCGCCCGGTGTATGTTTTACCTTCCTTTAAGATGTCATCATTCACAGTCCATTGTGCTTCATTTTCTTTTTCTGCAGCATTTTTTTTAAACATATGAATATTTCGAGCTACCTCACATGAGGTATCAATAGGTAATGTAACACAGGTGGCA
This sequence comes from Nemertoderma westbladi, assembly GCA_032718475.1. NCBI lineage: Eukaryota > Metazoa > Xenacoelomorpha > Nemertodermatida > Nemertodermatidae > Nemertoderma > Nemertoderma westbladi. Next base: position 3,540 of record JAUCBJ010002807.1, on the reverse strand, counting down.
CATCTTTTTCCATTTCTATTAAATTTATACTGGAATAGAAAATGGGTGCCTTCTATATTCCTCATCCAACGATACTTATTAATGTGGATTTTACTTTGTAGAAAGTATATAGTGTGGCAGTCACAAAGTTCTTTTTTGTTTTCATCTATTGGAGTTATATACCCATATCTATTTATTTCAGAATAGAATATACAAAAACCTTCATAAGTTGTGTCCTCCTCTAGGATAGGTTTATCATAGATTCGACCTGAGCAACATGCATCCTTCCCTTGAACACTAACCCATGTAGCAGCTATATATGGTATATTTCTATCCAATTTAGAAAATAGATTTAGAATCTGAAAAATAACATCATCCCCCAACTTCAAACTCAGCCGGTATCCATTGCTATGGAGATTTGATGTTTGATAACGTACAATTGTTTTACTCAGATTTGTAGGTTTTATAAACCCCAAATTTTGTCTAACATCTACACACCGTCCAGAGTATGTTTCGTTCTCTTTCAAAATGCACCCCTCTTCCAATGTAGTTGCTAATTGCTGTACGTTACGGTCAACCTGTGTATGATTTAGTCTTGCATTTCCAAGATCTTCCCGAGGAGTTAATAACAAACTGTTGGAAAACTTTTCAGACAATTGCTGAATATCATGTCCAGGTTGCATAGTACTGTGGAATAATGGTAGCTGGTGGAATGTTGCACTTTGTTCCACTACCGGTTGCTTATGTTGAGTTTGAAGAAATTCCAGTGGCATATGGTCCCTTTGAGATGGTCCAGTTTGTTTAGTGCCAGGGATTAATGGTAGCTGTTTGAATGTTGGACTTTGTACCGCCCCCGGTTGCATATTTTGAGTTTGATGAAATTCCAGTTGCATATGGTCCCTTTGAGATGGTCCAGTTTGTTTAATGCCAGGGATTAATGGTAGCTGTTTGAATGTTGGACTTTGTACCGCCCCCGGTTGCATATTTTGAGTTTGATGAAATTCCAGTTGCATATGGTCCCTTTGAGATGGTCCAGTTTGTTTAGTGCCAGGGATTAATGGTAGCTGGTGGAATGTTGGACTTTGTACCGCCCCCGGTTGCATATTTTGAGTTTGAAGAAATTCCAATTGCATATGGTCCCTTTGAGATGGTCCAGTTTGTTTAGTGCCTTGAAATAATGGTGGCTGGTGGAATGTTTGACTTTGTATCGCCCCTGGTTGTATATAATGGGTTTGAAGCGATCCCGGTTGCATATAATGGGTTTGGTGCATTTCTGGTGTTTGCTTGCATAATGGTCATATTTTCGTTTGGAATGGAGTTGCACTGGGGGGTTTGATGTTCTTCCTGGAACATATATGGAATGTTTGTGGCTGGTGTAGTGGTATAGGGGTGTCTGCCTGCTGGTCCTTCTACTTGCATAATGCTCGTGTCTAGCTCATGTTGGACGACGGATGATTGACTGTTTACAGGTAAAATAAAATATTTTCCATCAAAACTGTATAGACCAGCCCCTTCCTCTAAAATTTCACTTGTCCATATTTCGATGTATTTGTCGAGTTTACTGTCTAGGTCATATAATGTTTGTATGTGGTTTATCTGCTCACTGGGTAGTAAAGTGTAAAAAAGGTAACAATTAATATGTTCCTGTAATGTATCAATTTGATTTTTTAACATCATCTCCATTGTTTTATGTAATTTATTCAGTTTTGCCTCCCTAGTCATGTCGGCGATCCACAGTGAATTGATATGTTCTACAATACACGTTAGCAAGGTTGTATAATTTTTGTTGAACAGTATTAATTTATATTCGATCTCTTGTAATTTAGATATACAATTATTCATATCTAAGCCCCAATACATCTTTTTCATTCTTGAAAACTGATTATTCAATCCTACACCATCATTTGATACCACATTTTGCCTCGCAGCCATTTTATGATAGATTACAGGTGATATTACAGGTACATGATAAGTATTGTTTAGGTAAGGTTATTGGTTAGGTTCACAATTGAGACATAAGCGATAAGAGGTAAGCGATAAGAGATAAGCTATAAGAAATTTGGTGATAAGTGCTTGCTGCTATTCTATTATTGCTTTATTGTTCACAATATTGCAAAGTCCACCTATGCAAAATGATTATTTATTATTTACTTTATTTTACTGTATTATTATAACAATTCTATTATTATTTTATTTTAGTATTCAGAAATCTTATTGGATGTTATTTATTCTATATCTTTCTAGTCAATTCAAAATAGTTTTTATTGATAACAGTTTTTATTACACATCCCAAACCTCTCTATGATACACTTCGTTACTTAGTAAGAGGAGCCGCCCAACAGAAAATTACCCTAAGTTACTGTATTGGAAAATCAACAATCAATATGAATTGCCTTGTGGAAGATATTTTCACCAGTCTACATATGTACTGTATCTCCACCTTCCGAGAATGATATCATTGACAACTCTGAGAATTTTGAAAACTGTCTGACAAATGGCAGAGAGTGTGTCAGTACACCACAAGCATAGGTTTAATTTTGACACGTTCTATAATTACATGGCTTTCACATTCTATTGGCTAATCCTTATCACCTATGGCAAAACTTGGAAATTTTTCCAAGTCCTTATCGCCAGCGATAAGACCCTTATCGCCTATTGCTTATCTCTTTTCACCAGTTGTGAACACACATCTACAAATCTTTATCATATTTCTTGAAATTTGAAACACAACTAGTTCCACTCACCGTCGATGACCCCATGATGCCGGCAGTTTCGATTTTACCTTTAAATATTTTTCATATGCGTTTTAAAAAAGTGTATTTTACGCAATCGCACCCTCCGTATCGTGGACATTCTGCACATTAGTCGTAATTCATATATCATATATATCATATATCATATTATTAAAAAGCTTGCCTTGCAAGGATTCGAAATATGTAACAATATCTGAAATTCGTTGAGAAACAGCGGAGATATAGGCCTTCAAAGATTGCAAGAAGTATTGTTCGTTGAAAGCCATTTATTATATTCAATAAATACACGATGTTCTGGAACATTTTGTTTAAGTATGAATAGCTACGTAATAGATATATAGGATATGAATACCGCTGTTGCCAACCAACTTATAAAATAAATAAAACATTCTAGAAATTTTGTGTATTTATTAAATATAATAAATGGCCTTCACCGAACAATACTTCTTGCTATCTTTGAACGACTTTATCTCAGCTGTTTCTCAACGAAATTCAGATATTGTTACATATTTGGAATCCTTGCAACGCAACCTTTTTAATGATATGAAAAAATTACAACTAATGTGGAGATACGGAGGGTGCGATTTCGCAAAAGATACTTTATATACTTTTATATACTTTTATATACTTTTATATACTTATAAAAAAGTGGCAACAGGGAGTGGCGATGTGACAATTAATCAGGTTGAGCCAATGATGGGTGGGAAAACACATTGGAAGTGATTAGAGCGCATCTATTGGACAGGCCACTCAGTAGAGTAGAGCTGATTTAATATGTGTTAATAATAATATAACCGTTGCACTTATT
>JAUCBJ010002806.1:0-40135 GCA_032718475.1 Nemertoderma westbladi | reverse complement strand
AAAACGACGCGACATGTTTGGACGGCAGACCAGGCGTTTCCTTTGCGAAATCGGAGAGTTTCTCCAGACTTAGAACCCAAAAAAAATGTTTAAAAAAAAATGTGTACTAATGTTCGAAAGTTTTGTTTTTTTATTTTCACTGAGGCAACAACACAGAAAAGCACAAGCAAAATCTTGATTCTTAGAAGTAAACACTAACTGGTTTAAAGGTTTATATTTGTTTTTAGCGTGGTGTAATTTGTGTTATAATTTATTTGTAACCAAGTAAAAAATTAAATTTTAAATTTAAATTTGTTTTTTTTAATAATTTTTAGGACAAAAAAGGTTGACGCAGAAATCAATCGCGATTCCTTATTGTGTGTAGCTCTAATTCTCAACTATGTGGATTTTATTGGAGAGAATAGGAGTTATTACGTTCCTAGTAAGTACTTTAAATCAGTAGTAACTATAATTACCGTAATAAGATTTATTAAATACTGCAAACCTGTAGTGTAGGTGTCAGCTAACTTTTTAAAAAATTTTAAATTAGATAGTAGAGTTAAGCAGCTACGCCTTAACCATGTACATAAAGTGTATAATGTTATGTGTCCCAATTACCTAAAACAAAAATTCAACAGAGTGCGCGACTCTTACACTCTTACAATACCAGAGGTAGTGGTGCTTCAAACGTATACCTCTCGAATTGTAAATTATTCGAAATTGTTGTGCTCAATATAAAAAAGGGTACAATAGTCCTACTGTAAGTTATTAGTAATAATAATAATTTACTGTTTATTTACAATTTATAAAAAGTACTGTATGTAATGCGTGTGTATATAATTACTGTAATTAAGTACATTTTTAAAGTTGACTCGGGAATTGCCACGCTCTCGGTAAAGTTGTACTTAGATTAATTACGTTTTATTAATTGTACTGTACATACATAGTTATACCTTTATCGTTGAGTCGGGCATTGTTACACTATCCCCATTACAAAGTTGTGGGACGGGTTGTAATTTTTCATTGTTGTTACATAAATAATTATAGTTTAGTTTGAAAATGAACTAACAAACTATATTTAGAGTTTCAAATTATAATTTGAAGTCAGTTTTTTTAGTTTCTTTATTTTATTAGTCATGAATATTTCCTATCATATTGTGGAGAAGGCACTCGTTTTTAAGACTCCAATTCAAAAATCCTACTTTTTGTGAAAAATCCACTTTCTCAATATACATTACTATTATCGGCCTGCAGCATTCAAACTGCATAATATTGACATGCTATGCTGGGTTAACAAACGTTTTTGCCACCACCATGCAATCCACAATTGGCAAGCCAACTACAGCGTGTATAAGAATGCTATGCCGGCTTTTCAACAAATAGCGCCTCCACAACTCCCTATTCCCCATTACTTTCGCGAGATTATCTGCATCTTTAAGTCCTTTCAAGATGCGTCTCAAGAAAGTCGTGAGCTTTCCACCATGCTTATTCACTCCATGAGGCTGCCAAAGTACAAGATTGTGCACTGGCTGGTCCTCACGGCGAAAGCAATGTCCTGCAAAGCGGAGGCGGCTCTGTTCAAGAGTCAAGATTGGGAGAACCAAAGATAAAATCCAATGTTATTTATATTATGTCTGCTTGGAGATGTATTCATTCTACTTGACACAATGAACCCCACATATCATTCTGTTGTAAATGCCATTCAGTGATTTATTATTGGTGATTTGGGTGAAAGAGTGGTTTCATATTATTATAACTTTTTGTTGGGCACAGCTTTGCAAAGTCGGCAATGACGCCCAGGTGGGATCGAACTGGTGACCTCTGGGTTGGAAGTCTGACGCTTTAACCATTCAGCTAGCGGCCCAGGTAAAATATAGACATGGAAATACTATCTGATACCTTGTGTGTCCGCAATTTACCTCCTCCTGGCCCTCCTCTGTCAATACCATCATATACTGCCACTGTGCTCAACCCTACGGTACTTGGCCGTCTTTAACCACTAGCTACAATTGCAAAAGCTATGCCCAACAAAAAGTAATAATCCAGAGATGTGGTATCCTCAGCTGTTAGATCCCAGCATGGACTCGGAATGGTATATAATGATGGTTCTACTCCTGCCGACGGACCTTAAATTGCCAACGTATGTATCCTATGTGACTTGGAAATCCTGGACAGCCCAGCATAGTTTCCCATATGAGTACTAGTTTTACTACTGCTCAATAAAAAATCGAACATTATGGTTCCGATTTACTCTATCTAACTTCAAATACTTGACATCCCTTTCAATGCTGCCAATATTACAATTAACACGTTTATTTTGTTAGATGATATGCGACATATGATTAAACGCCAACCCCCTATCATGGAACATTCAATGCTACAGTGGTGTCTATCTCTTTACTGTAAACACCATAATAAATATTGTCTACTGAAGAATTACTTATTGTATCAGAGAGATCCCGAGAAATATGCTGCAGAACATTGGAGCAAATAGATGGAACAATCATGAATTGAAAAAAAAATACCCTGCATAATTATTCATTAAATTATTTATGTTGTACTTTGCTTTGTTATTGTACGGCAATAAATTAGGTGGCATTATTACCGGAACTACAGAACTGTAATTGATTATGTCGCATATATTTTACAAAAACATATGTATGTACAACTCTAATAATGTGGTTTATTTATTTGTATTAACTACAGGCTCATTTAAGTTGCATTGATTTACAACTATCCTTATTACACAACACCACTGCATCTATGCATGTATCGAATTGAACATGCATATATATTTTACATTATATATTCAGCAGTCAGGTCAGGTTCGACGACGTTGTCTACCCACGGACTTTGACACAGATCCATTTTAAGTTTTGTTTTGTGGTATAATTCACCCCCCAGTCCTCCAATGTGACATACTTGCACCATTCTTATTTATATTCACTATATTCTACCGCACCTCTACATGTTGGATTGAATAGTTCACAGTCAACGGTAATCAGTATTATTTGGTGCTCAGAGTTCAGACACTGCTCGCATACCACTGCGTCGTTCAATGGTGTATCGTTCCCTTAAGGGTGGACATACAGTATAACCTTTGTGATTAGGCTGCCCAAGACAACTAACAATGCAGGTAAATTGTAATCATGCAACTTTATATATAATATACATGTCCCGGAATATAGTTTCGTAATTCAGTGACCCCCCCCCCCCCCCCCCCTCTCTAATTTTTCTACACATCTTAATGATCTTGCATGAAATTTAAAACAGAGATAGTTTCACCTCCCGACCACTGTCTGGGTGAGCCAGAATTTTTTTTTGTTTTCAAACTTTAGCTACAAGCGTTTAAAAAGTGTCTCCGGCGATAATAAACCAATTAAACAAATACACAGAACAGATAATTTCTAATAAATTTTTTTTTTAAGTTCTAGAACAAAAAATATTTGTTCTAAAACATTTTTTTAACCAAAGTATAGCCAATATGACATAGAACATAGATCAACAAAAAGTAGCAAAAACTATCTACTTCAAAAAAAAGTCCCGGTTATGGGTACACATACTATAGTAGTGCCACAGCTATAAGGTAGAATAATAACTGCGGTGGGGCGTGGGGGACTGACTGGTGTAATATCGCCGGAGACACTATCTCGGAAATATCTCGGTAACTAGAAGCCGCATCAAATTTTTAAATATATCAAAAATTTTACGATATATTAAGGTAACCGTTGTAAAAAAAATCATACATTTCCACTGCAAGGAAATTTCTTAATTTCCATTAATGTCAGTGAAGATTTTTCACATAATTAAATTATGATTGCTCTATTGATTTTAGGTGTAATTTATTTATTTGTTTTAGTTTGAAAATCACAATAGTTTATCATATAACAAATAAATTTTTTGGGGATAAGGGTTTTTGAGGTCGATAAATCTGATGGGCGAGGTTACATCCACTCGTTTGGTAGAGAAATTGTGGTCCTTATATTGTACCAGCATGATTGGTATTTAAAATGGTTAAATTATTAGACAAATTTCCGTTGCTCTGGAAACTAAATTGGTAACTATATAGAAGTGCATACTTCTGTCAATCGATAGTCATTGGAGTAAAGTTTGTCTGTACCAAATTTGGAGAAAATCCCACCACTAGACCCCTTGTTGCTATGTAAAATCCATGTTGCTAAGGAAAGAAACAGCAAATTGAAAGTGATCCGCATAATATATTTTTATAGACTTTTTATGGGGTATTAACAAGGTAATTAAAGTAAAAGTAAAAGTAAATTTTCTTCGGCCACTAGGCCAGGGATTACGCACAAAGTCTGACGACTTATTTCCAGTGCGGTCCCCCCAGAACTTTACTCCCCAGAGGAAACTCCAGTACCCATTTAGCTACCACTTAAGGATGCAAGGCAGAGATGCGCCCTGGCTGGTCCCTTTAAAGCATTCGTGCCGAAACGAAAACTGCCCTGGCCCATGTGAGGATCGAACCCACGACCTACGGGAGATGTGAATTCAATGCGACCACTACACCAAGGTGGAACCTATTTAGAATAAAAAAAAATTGGTTTGGGTGAATTGCGAATTTGTTATGAGTTGACCCCTTTTTTCGGCTAGATTGACTCGCCTATATGAGAGTTTCCATTTCTTTGTATGGTCATTGTGTCTGTGTTGGTAGAGGCGTGCATGGCGGCGTTGAGTCTGGGATTCGACAAACCCCGATGGCGTGGGGATCATTGGGTGTTTCATTCGTCATCTCTATCGTGTGGTATCGTCTCATAAAGGACTATCCGCCGTGGCCACCAACGGCTTCCGCATGTAATACTAACCCTAATATAATACATTTTGGGGAATTTTGAACCTTGATGCGAAATTTGAGCGACTATGAATGTAAATTTAATTTGATAAAACTGGTTTATATATTGGTAATTAAAGCAATAAGCGTTACTTATTCACTGGCATCATATGATCTTACAGATATAAAACGTTTCATCTCCACCATCTCCATAATTTCAACTCCACAATTTTGAAAATATCATCTGTATCTCAAGGACAACATTAATCAGATAAGAATAAGATTAAAGTTTCTAAATCTCGGCTACGGGTAATTAATTGCGCCCATTAGATAAGAGATGTCAAAATGTAGAAAATTGATTCCAATTATCCAATACTAAATCATATACTAAATACTAAATACTAAACACTACTACTACCAATACTAAATACTAAATCATACGTAATCCTTTCATATTGATTAATGCAATAGTGATATTAGATAGCTGTCTAATTAACAACCTTATATAAATCCAACATCTGATGAATATTTATTTGATACATTTTTTTGAAAGTTTATTTATATATAAGCAACTTTTATTATTATCATTCAACAACTTGAAGTCAAAACATTTTAAACAGTTTTGATAATAATAATTGTTATATCATGTATATGTATATATATGTATATGTATATATATCATGTACATGTATATCATGTGTATATCATGTATATTATATAATTGTTGTTTATGTTTTTTGTTAATATATTAATTACTAACGGAGGCCGAACGTAATTATTCCTAAAGTTTCATGGGGTGCTGCATCCATTGCAATGCACTATGTAGGGTAGGTAGACAATATTTATGCAATGAATAAAAAGGTTTTCTCAAACTCATCTATGTACCTTAAATAATTATTGAAACCATAATGTAAAACATACAAGTAAAAACAACTGTCTCAACAAAACATTATAATTTGGTTGGAGTTTTTCACAATTTGAAAGTCTTTATCTTGTCACTTTATTCATGTCATTACAGATTTTGACCGCAAGGATCGATGCCAGTGATGCTTTCAAATATTTGTTAAAATATCTTAAAATTAAGTAACTCTTAAAAAAAGTATGGAGGCGACTATTATTGATTGAAGTTTTGAAATACTGATCCGAATAATTTATACTGTATACGAATACTGTATTATTTCGGTAAATCATTGGGCGTAAACGCTACACCTACGCCTATACACCTAATGGTATAGGCAGGTTGGTAAATTAGCAGGTTACAGATGCGGGTTCAAACGAACCAAAACAATAAACGAGAGATAGGATTGATATTGTAGAAATTGAGAATCAACAGCTAGTTAATCAAAAGTCAGATGTATAGGCCTACCGGCTTACGGTACATGTACTATGTATGTGTAGGCGTAGCGTTTACCCCCTAATTCATACAAACTTTGATTGAAGTCCGGATGGAGATGGCCACGTTTACCGATGTTATCCAGACTATAATAGACCCCTACTGCTATATGTTGTTCGGTTGTTTCGCAATACTTAGCAACGGTTTTGTTTTGTTTGTTTACATCGTGTCTGGGAGATCCTCTTTCAAACTTCCCGCCGAACTGCTAATGATGCATCAGTCTGTAGTTGATTTTATTTCCGGCGTTATTTTCGTATTAAAACAAACTCTGGGCACCAGAAGGAACTGAACGTGATAACGTGAAAACAACGCGATAACAGACAAGTACAAAGAAAAACACGCTGACCAGCAATTATTGTCAATATAATACTCTTCACAATTTCAGAAAATTTACACAACAAAATAAAGTGGCATTATCTTTTATACCATAAATGCTGTATTTAAGTGAAAAACCTGAAAAATTGTGAATTTTCAAATTTAATATGGATAATTAATATAGAAAATATCCCTTTTTAACAAATAAATGACGTATTTACCGAAAATATAAATGAAGAAAATAATAATTTATATTGATTTTTTTAAATACAATATAAATCTGCAAGCGACGCATTGTAATTAACGCACTGTGTTCGTCTGCAAGCGACGCATTGTAATTAACGCACTGTGTTCGTCTGCAAGCGACGCATTGTAATTAACGCACTGTGTTCGTCTGCAAGCGACGCATTGTAATTAACGCACTGTGTTCGTCTGCAAGCGACGCATTGTAATTAACGCACTGTGTTCGTCTGCAAGCGACGCATTGTAATTAACGCACTGTGTTCGTCTGCAAGCGACGCATTGTAATTAACGCACTGTGTTAGTCTGCAAGCGACGCATTGTAATTAACGCACTGTGTTCGTCTGCAAGCGACGCATTGTAATTAACGCACTGTGTTCGTCTGCAAGCGACGCATTGTAATTAACGCACTGTGTTCGTCTGCAAGCGACGCATTGTAATTAACGCACTGTGTTCGTCTGCAAGCGACGCATTGTAATTAACGCACTGTGTTCGTCTGCAAGCGACGCATTGTAATTAACGCACTGTGTTCGTCTGCAAGCGACGCATTGTAATTAACGCACTGTGTTCGTCTGCAAGCGACGCATTGTAATTAACACACTGTGTTCGTCTGCAAGCGACGCATTGTAATTAACGCACTGTGTTCGTCTGCAAGCGACGCATTGTAATTAACGCACTGTGTTCGTCTGCAAGCGACGCATTGTAATTAACGCACTGTGTTCGTCTGCAAGCGACGCATTGTAATTAACGCACTGCGTTCGTTTGCAAGCGACGCATTGTAATTAACGCACTGTGTTCGTCTGCAAGCGACGCATTGTAATTAACGCACTGTGTTCGTTTGCAAGCGACGCATTGTAATTAACGCACTGTGTTCGTCTGCAAGCGACGCATTGTAATTAACGCACTGTGTTCGTCTGCAAGCGACGCATTGTAATTAACGCACTGTGTTCGTCTGCAAGCGACGCATTGTAATTAACGCACTGTGTTCGTCTGCAAGCGACGCATTGTAATTAACGCACTGTGTTCGTCTGCAAGCGACGCATTGTAATTAACGCACTGTGTTCGTCTGCAAGCGACGCATTGTAATTAACGCACTGTGTTCGTTTGCAAGCGACGCATTGTAATTAACGCACTGTGTTCGTCTGCAAGCGACGCATTGTACTTAACGCACTGCGTTCGTTTGCAAGCGACGCATTGTAATTAACGCACTGTGTTCGTCTGCAAGCGACGCATTGTAATTAACGCACTGTGTTCGTTTGCAAGCAACGCATTGTAATTAACGCACTGTGTTCGTCTGCAAGCGACGCATTGTAATTAACGCACTGTGTTCGTCTGCAAGCGACGCATTGTAATTAACGCACTGTGTTCGTCTGCAAGCGACGCATTGTAATTAACGCACTGTGTTCGTCTGCAAGCGACGCATTGTAATTAACGCACTGCGTTCGTCCGCAAGCGACGCATTGTAATTAACGCACTGTGTTCGTCTGCAAGCGACGCATTGTAATTAACGCACTGTGTTCGTTTGCAAGCGACGCATTGTAATTAACGCACTGTGTTCGTCTGCAAGCGACGCATTGTAATTAACGCACTGTGTTCGTCTGCAAGCGACGCATTGTAATTAACGCACTGTGTTCGTCTGCAAGCGACGCATTGTAATTAACGCACTGTGTTCGTCTGCAAGCGACGCATTGTAATTAACGCACTGCGTTCGTCCGCAAGCGACGCATTGTAATTAACGCACTGTGTTCGTATATTTTTCGCTGATGTTATCACATTACGTTCCATTCTTCCCGAAAGCACACCGAACCAGTGGCCCTATAACGAAATCTATTGCCTTTTATGGTGGAGTTCCTACTTCCTATGGGCCAGTTTTGTCGCTTCAATCTGGAATCTGAACGCCCTCCACGTGGAACGACTACTTAGTGTGTGCACCCCCATCTACCACAGAAATCACGTGACCTTCAAAAAGACCAAATACACCCTGGTGATCATTTGGTTGTTCTCTTTGGGTCAGCAGTGGGTGATTGATGCATTCAGTGTAGTTGTAGTAAGGGTTGTTGTTCCTTCTAGGAATGGGACTAATTTGACCAATAACAGCGCGTTATTTGCTAATCTGACCAATAACAGGGAGGTACTGGCAACAAGTTGTGATCACGAATTCCCCTTTCCTATGTACGGACCCATTGTGTTTTTGTGGTTTATTTTTGAGGATTGGTTACTCCCTGTACTCTTGATGGGCGCTTGTTACATTGCCATCTTCGTGAAATTGAGTCAACTTTCGAAGCGCACTGCGAGTTCTATAAGCAACGTTTTTAAACAAGGCAAGTTGGTAATGCAAAAATTAACAGATTAAATTTTATTAGTGCAATCACAGTAAACTACTTTATACCCAAACAATACAATATTCCACGTTTATTTTTATTCACAAAAAAAATATATAAAGTTTTAATACTATTTTATATACAATATTTTATATATATTTTGAATTTATTAATATATACAAAATATATATTAATTGAATTATTTCATTTAATTACTCTATCGCTGATAATGAAAATACACTTTGCATAATAATAAAATGCCAACTACTAATGTCAACTTTGACTGAATATATAAATAATATTTATATATATAGATATATAGATATATATATAGATATACAAATATACAAATATGAAAAATGGGCAAAATTTAAAAAGACCCTGTGTACACTGTAAACTTAACATAAAATTAGCAAACGCAGGCTTTCATCCTTAACTGGTTGATAAATGGGAACCAAGGTAACATGGGAAAATGTCTAGAAGGGTTTGCTGTGGAACATCACCCGTGGTGAACAGGCTTTCCTTGGCGTAATGTGTCTCAAAGATTCTCCCATTCATTAACATAAAATTATAGAGTGTAATTAATTATATTATATTTTATATACATTATTATATATGTTACCGCGGTTATATTATTTCTCTGTTCAATGATAGAATACCTATTATTACAGATGAAAAGCAGAAGATTGCTGCAGCACGGAAACGCAACCTTGTGGTCACTGTGGTTCTATGTGGATTGGTATACATTTTGTGTTGGACACCAAATGCAGTAAAGAATATATTCAGTATAGTCACAGGCGTCTCTGTTACTGCAGATTGGTTCTTTTTCTTTGTTATTGTCAATCTATCAGCCAATCCTATTATATATTCCTGGAAGAGTCTGCATTTTAGAACAATGATTAAACATTCTATGGGACGTATTTGTTAATGCAATAATTTAGTTTTGGGTGTCTAAACAGACAGCATTACCAAACATAATAAAAATTGCTATTTTTGGTTTTGTTAAACTTATAGAGAAATGTAGTTATTATCCTGAATAGTGAATATAGATTAGCTAACTGTAGCTTCCTAGATAGATTAACATTTTCTATAAAAATATTAGTGATACGGAAAAGTACAAAGATATAGGATTTTATATTTAGTATTTATTTATTTAGATTTTATGTTAGATTTAGTATTGTAACATTGTTGTATATAATATTATTATTCTAAACAGTATCTATGGTATAAGTATGTATAAATATATCCACACAATCATTAAATTAGCACCTTATTTTAATTAAAACTCTGCAAAAAGAACCACTAGTAGAGTATAGAAACTTAATCAATATTGTTTCAACAAAATTTAGTGCGGAGCAAGGGACAGTAAGCGAGCTTAGTATACTGTGGCTTCAACCGTTGTCTGTCGGCCAATCGGTCTGTCTCTCGGTCTGTCTGACTGTCGGTCTGTGACGGGTGGATAAGTAACCGAATGATAAGCTTGCTTACTTTTTCCTGCTTCTAGGCCCCGTGAACGTGTTACAAATGTGTGCAGTATTTAATTTATAAATACAGTCTTGGCGATTGTTGTAATTGTAACAACAATGTTAGATGCGGTATAGTAATTGTGAGTATAACTGTTATATTAGTTAGCAATAATTTAATGCTTTAATGACTGGACAATTGTAACAACGCTATTCTGTATAGCTACATTGTCTATACATTGCATTGAGTGAGAGTCAAATATTGTGTTTTTTCTGACAATCCATGAACATGAAATTTAGAAACTAACTTTTTTCCTTGCAGTTACATTAAATATTTCCTAATAAACATTCGACGATTTCATTATAAAATATATTAACAGTTGATATAGCAGAAATTTTAACAGATATGCCGTAAAAACAGTAGATGCTGAGTTACATAAATCCCAAAAACAACAGCTGACATCACAATTACCTAGAGACCGTGTCACACAATAGGTTTTAGTAAACCCAGAGTCGCATTCTATATAATCGCTTCCTCTGAGACAGTAACCAAAACGTTCTCTCGATGATTGATTTACAGTGCCGGTACCGTAAACGCATTGTACGCAACCGTCAGACTGTGTCATAGTGGCGAGATCTGTGTAGCCTAGAATAGCCGAGCCGACTGTTACATGTTGTGCAAATAGTAAATATAAAACCAATATATCCATTATTGTTGCGTAAAGAATTGTCCATCTGCCATTAATATAAGGGGAAAGAAAGCTACTAAAATTAACTGCAGTATGTTACAACAAATGGATTTAACAGAAGTGAATACTGTAGGCCTTCTGTACAGTACAGTATGTCTCAATAACTTCCCTGAACAGATTACTTGACGTTCAATTCGTGTGTTTGTATTACGGCCTACTTATTTGTTTCATAAAGAAATTTGCTTTATATTTTTATTATGATTACATACTGTAAGCCTACCAATTTTCATTAGAACTAATGAGACCATTTTCCGCGAATTTTATTTGCTGTTTCGAGACAAGATATATTTATTAAATTTATACGTGAGAAACCTATTGTTTAATTGATAACAAACTGTTTAAAATTTCGTTAATGGGAGGGGGGGGGGGGGGGGGGTGTTTAGCTCCTTAGGAGATTGTTTTTTTTAAGCTCTAATGCCGTAATTTTGTGTTCAGCCAACAATTTTGAAATTTGAATCGCAATGGAAAGCCAATGGAAATTTGAAAGTTTATTATATCCCACCAAAGGGACAATCAACAATTTCACTAAAATTACCCCCATATTATTTATCCACTTATCGGGTCAATTTTCTAAATAAGACTTTTCTAACTAAATTGATTTAATTAATAATATATATTATTTATCTTGATTGTAATGTGAATAGATTATAGATATGTAATAACTACAGAAAAGTCTATAAAATATATTATGCGGATCACTTTCCATTTCATATATGATAAGTTTGATGAATCGACATCTTCGTTATTCTTAATATATTCACTGGATTCAGTTGCCTCCTGATCCAAACGATTCCTTGATACAGGCAGCATTACCTGCCTGCACACAGACCCCATGCGTTGTCGCAGGTGTTCAGTTGCCCTCTTATTCCCGCTGACCTTCTCTACACGCCGGCCAAGTTCGCGGAGGAAGTCCATGGTGCTATTACCAACGCCACCCAAGGCCTCGACTGCAACAGGCTGTACTATATAGTTCGGAGACAGGTCACTGTACTTCCCTTTCTTTCGGTCCTCTGCCAAATTGGCAACAGATGAACCGTCGCTAGATGCTATGGCCTGGTAAGATGGGGTAAGTCGGTGATTACAGGTGAAATCCCATACCAGGGGGAGTCCCCTGGACCATGGGTCGCACCATCTGGCCGTTTACCATCATTTCCGCACAATCCAATAGGTTCCAGGAAGGATGGTACTTCAGCCGACCCAAGAGCACGGTGAATGGCATCATTACCTAGTCTGTGGCGGGCGTGACGGCTTTTGGTGTGCTTGCATGTTAGTGCGTGGAGGGCTGATGGATCAACTATGGCGTCACACACACATGGGTGTGATGAACAAATCGGTGGTGCGCCAAGACGAAGACCCACAGCCATACCAAAATCATCATCTGCTAACCTTAGGCCAAGTGTAGCAGATGGCAAAGCATTCAGCCTATCGCCAGATCCTGGGGCCTTGCACTCTTTAAGACGAGAAAGAGAGGTAAGGTCAGATCGCTGCAAGAGGTTTTCAACCCGATGTTGCATGATGGGATCCATCCAATTCCGCTGACTGGATGGTTCTTCAGGAAGTGAGGGAACATGTAGAAGGCTTTTCCAAGAAGATAATAATGCCTCTGCATAGAATGGCAATGTGGAGACTGGCTCAATAATTTTTGCTATCAGGTCCCTATTATTGTTTAGTGAAGCAAGGAATGCGGCTGGTGCAGTGTGGGATACAAGTGGCACTCCTAACCCTCCTCTATTATTTATTGTATAATTTTATATAATTAATATATTATTTTTTGCAGATTATACATCAGAAATGTCTGATTCAATGGCCGCTAGAGGGCGACTGGAAGTTTGAAAATTTTTCTGAAAAACAATATTTTAGCTTTATTTCACCCATAGGCTCTCTTACATACTGTATAAAAAAAGAATATTTTCATTTCAGTAGAAATTGTAGACAATTCAAAAAAGTGTTTAGCTGGGCGGAAGTTCTCGCCCCTTAAGATATGAAAAACTATGTGAAAAATACCAGGTTTTCACTTTTCAGTCGAAGTTTTATTGGAATTTTTTGAATTTGTATTTTTTTAGGTTTTTAGTGAAAACCTGGCATTCTCTACATAGAGGTAAACTGCAAAGTGAAATATAACAGCAGAACATCTGGTATACTTCACATGGGTTAAAAGTTTTGTCTCAAAATCTTAATTTCAGAGGCTTATTTGGTTGAATTATATACTTAAATTTTAGATTTTAATTAAACTTTCAGTATTTAAATTCAAAATAGAAAAAAATATTATATTTATAGAGTTTTTAATAATTTATTTTAATTAAAGGCCATATTTGTTACAGTTGGTGCCATATCATTGATTTCCATAATGTTCGAAACAATTCCAATAAATATAATAAATATCATTAAATCATCATACAGGATAGTTGTAAAACCCGAAAATAACAAAAATCGAATTTATCAAACAATCTGCAAAATCTCGCTTTCCAGTACGATATGTATTATTAGAAGGCACACTTTACATTTTTTAATTAATAAAATCCGATAATTTCGCCATATTTTCGACCTTAAAAGTAATTTAATACCAAATGCAAATTCTGCCTGCTGGTTGGTTGTTAGGTGTTAGCTGTTGACCAATGGCGGCTTGGATGAAATCAGTGTACTGCAGTATTGGTCTGGTGCACTGTTGAAGGAACCCAGAACCGGACCGGTACCCTAAACCAACACTGAACGATAGGGGATTAGGTATTCTGTATTTAGCATTAGGAGGTAGTTCAACAACAGATTACTATCGGAGCGATGGAGTCTATTAAACTGGAACAATGGCAACTGAGTCTATTGAACCCGGAACGATGGCAACGGCGTCTATTAAACCTAGAATGATGGCGACGGAGTCGATTAAACCCGGAACAATGGCGACGGAGTCTATTACTGTATTTTACCCGGAACGATGGCGACGGAGTCTATTAAACCTGGAACCATGGCCTCTTTTAAACCTGGCAGCCTGGGACGTTGGCGACGGAGTCCATTAAACCAAGGCCTACCGAATTAGGCAAATGATGGATTCCCTGAGGGAGAACGAGTTTACAACGGTTTTGATACAGTTTGGGGTAGGGCGGGTTGAGTTGACCTCAGGTCACCCAACCAACCTATCTAGAGACGAAACAACCTATCTAGAGACGAACTCCGCGCCCTGAACTGAAGTAAAAGAGTAAGAGTTTAATTTTAGTACAACTGTAACTAATTCTGGTTAAATTTATTTAAACTTAAATGTGGTACAGTTGTTGTGATGGTTTAATTTCGGTGTAAAATGTAGCATGTAGTGAACTACTGTAATATAGTATAAATATAATATGGCAATTTGTCATATTAATTTGGTGCGGGATTAGCAAGTAACTGTGTTCAATTAGCTCTTGTTGGAGGCCTTCTGACTCCTGCCACTGTCGGTTTTGTGGCACGCCTGTAACAGATATTCTACACTCGTTACAATGCAGCCTTCTACCGGACAATCTATCCCATCTGCGTCTCGCTTTTCACTTGCAGTCCTTACAAGACTCGTCACTTAATTTATCTTAATTAATTCTTACTTTAATCATTTTGCGATCTTTCTTCGACTTATTTATTTTATTGGTTTTATTTATTTTATACTAGCCATTGGGTAAACAATTTCATATGGCGGGTTACAGAGTGTTTCGTTTTGGGGCAGATCTTAGCCTACACAAAGTTATTGGTGACCCATAAGCTCCCCTCTATTGGCTGTAACCAGGTAAAGCGTCGAATACTATGTATTGTACGAAATTACAATGTCCGAGTGGATACAGTGCATAATAGTGATTGGCTGCTCAGGTTCAAATCCGGCTAAAGGCTGTATCAATTTCGCACTGTTGTGCCCCACAACCCCCCCCCCCCCCCCATAATATTCAACATTGACGTTAAAAGCAATGACTCGAATTAATACCGCACTGATATGATTCATATGTAATGTTAAAATCATAAAAGTTATTGGTAGTTCATGATTAATCATAAATTGACATGACATATAAAGTGATTGACAGATTGATGTTAAATAATTTCAAAATTATCAATATAAAAATATATTATTATGATTTTAGTATTGGCGACAAAGTGACAAACCAGTCTGACTTTGAAACTCTCT
The DNA here is from genome assembly GCA_032718475.1 of Nemertoderma westbladi. NCBI lineage: Eukaryota > Metazoa > Xenacoelomorpha > Nemertodermatida > Nemertodermatidae > Nemertoderma > Nemertoderma westbladi. Next base: position 24,751 of record JAUCBJ010002806.1, on the reverse strand, counting down.
TGTTCAATGTATTTTCCAGGTTATTTGATTGGCATCACAATTCCCTCGGGGTTTAATAGACTCAGCATTCGATCGATCTCGTAATTCCGGGTTTAATAAACTCCATCGCCATCGTTCCAGGTATAATAGACTCCGTCGCCATTGTTCCGGGTTTAATAGACTCCGTCGCCATCGTGCCGGGTTTAATAGACTCTGTCACCATCGTTCCGGGTTTAATAGACTCGGCCGCCATCGTTCTGGGTTTAATAGACTCCGTTGCCATCGTTCCGGGTTTAATAGACTCCGTCGCCATCATTCTGGGTTTAATAGACTCCGTCGCCATCGTTCCGGGTTTAATCAGTGAATAGACTCCGTCGCCATCGTTCTGGGTTTAATAGACTCCGTCGCCATCGTTCCGGGTTTAATCAGTTAATAGACTCCGTCGCCATCGTTCTGGGTTTAATAGACTCCGTCGCCATCATTCCAGCATTCCGGGTTTGATAGACACCGTCGCCATCGTTCCTCCTTTTAATAATCATCTTCTACCGGTATCTGATAGTCCAGAATAAATCCTTATCCTGTACCCCCTAGCCCTACCATGGCTGGCCCTACCCCATGGGATGTTATCTCTCTGTCTGTCAGCGCAACAGCTCCTGTAGGCAGTAGGCTGATAGGGCTGTTGTACCTGTACCATGCTGACCATGGCCTGGTTGTACTGTTGAAGGCCTGCACATCAGTACACCTGTAGCGCCACATCTGTAATGCACCAGACCAATACTGCAGTACACTGATTTCATCCAAGCCGCCATTGGTCAACAGCTAACACCTAACAACCAACCAGCAGACAGTATTTGGTATTAAATTACTTTTAAGGTCGAAAATGGGGCGAAATTATCGGATTTTATTAATTAAAAAATGTAAAGTGTGACTTCTAATAATACCTATCGTACTGGAAAGCGAGATTTTGCAGATTGTTTGATAAATTCGATATTTTCGTTGATCATTTCGTCATTTTCGTTATTTTCGGGTTTTATAACTATCCCATCGTACATACTATAAGAATGCTATTTTATCTCGTTAAAGATTAAATTGTTGTGACTGAAGTAACTGTATGATTTCTACTTACTTTTAAAGCATTTCAGCGGAAGTCACAGAAACGAAACCTGTTATTAATCCATATTATATTGCACATACCAATATACATAAAAGCTTAGTGTGTAGCAACTACTACAGTACCACAGTAAGTATATTTATTGTCCCATTATATCCCAACCGTCAAATTCCTTTGATAAATATAATAAGTTATTTATGTGACCATATGATTTAGTTGTCTACAGTATTCTAAGTAAGTTAGAGTTATTGTTTCCCCCCGCCAGTCTTTTTGCTACCATTAAATGAAATTGAATTAAATTCCTCACAATACTTTTTGAATTTATTCCAAAAGAAGACCTACTACTATAAAATGCCTTCACTACATGTGAAACACACACAGTGGAAATATCATGTGAATCCCATGTGAAAATGATGTGGTAAATATAAAATATATGAGTGAATCTGTATCGAACCATCTATCTATAATCATCATGCTGTAATTACAGTTTGCATTAAGAATGCTATGCCGGCTTGTCCACAAAATTGCATCGCCACAACTCCCTATCCACCACGACTTTCGCCAGTGTCATTAAGAGGCGTCTCAAGAAAGTCATGGGTTTTCCACTATGATTATACTCCCCATGTGGCTGTCAAAGCTCAGGATTATGCACAGACGCTGGTCCTCTCTGCGAAATAACTCGAATCGGAGGCGGTTCTGTTGAAGCGTTAAACTTGGGGGGGGGGGGGGGGGGGGGGGGGGTGTGAAACACCTCAAATGCTCCACAACGTCTGGTTGGATATATGCGCATTGTACTTGAATTGATTTGAATGGCAAGATTTGATAAGATCAAAGCATCTTGGTTTACTCATGTGGGGCGAGACACGTATGGCGAGCCATCAGCGAACTGATATAATTATACTATGGCCGTTTTTCAAAAGTCTGTGTGTGTGTGTGTGTGTGGGGGTGTGTGTGTGTGTGTGTGGGTGTGTGTACGTGTGTGTGGGGGGGGGGGGGGGGGGGGTGTGTGTGTGTGTGTGTGTCGGAAGCCATAATCGAAGTTAATATCTTCAGCTAAATTGTATGGTTGAGTCATTTTGAACGGTCTCTCCATGAAAATTAATTGTTTAGCACCATACGATTAAAGTTATTTTGCACAGAAATTAGATATCTGGAATCCATGTACCCCATTCCATTATAGTTTTTTATTTTTTCAAGTGATTTGCGTTCATAAATGTATTTTTAATTGATTTAAACATAATTAACATTGTAAATTCATACCCTGATTCCATTCTCCCCCATAGAGCCTAAGGCATGCATGGCAAGGGCAGCCATGCCCAATAATATTTCTTGAAGTTTTACATTACTAACATTGCAAGCTAAAGTCATTGACCAAGCCAGTGCCTAGGCTAGTACACAAGGACATACAGTAGTAGTCCAGTAGAAGGAATAGTGCTCCTTCAATACATCTCAACAGACATCAATTCATTTGCCTGTGCCTACCAACGCGTGCTCCATAACATAACATATATTCTTGATTTCCATCACCTCTCACAACAATTATTATTAGTAATTAAAAGTTTCAATTCGGTTTGTCTTTCCGTTATCTGGTTATTCAGTTATTGCATTATTAATAAATAAATGTTTTAAAATATATCTTACGAAATATGGTTAATAATTAAAACTTGTCGCTAACATTCTCGCTATGGGGGTTTTAAGGAGTGCTGATTACATTTCTGATGTCAGTTTTCACGTTTACATAAATCTAGTCTGTCTGTCTGTCGGTCATTCTGTCAGTCAGTATGTCAAAACATAAAAGAGAATTCAAATTAACTAACATTCTCGCTTTGGGGGTTTTAAGGGGTGCTGATTTCATTTCTGATGTCAGTTTTCAGGTTTACATAAATCTAGTGTTGTCTGTTTGTCGGTCTTTCTGTCAGTCAGTCAGTCTGTCAAAACTTAAAAAAGAATACAAACTAACTAACATTCTCGTTATGGGGGTTTTAATGGGTGCTAATTTTATTTCAGATGTCAGTTTTCACGTTTAAAAAATCTAGTTTGTCTGGCTGTCGGTCTTTCTGTCAGTCAGTCTGTGAAAACTTAGAAAGTATACTAACTAACCAACATTCTCGCTATGGGGGTTTTAAGGGTTGCTGATTTCATTTCTGATGTCAGTTTACACGTTTACATAAATCTAGTCTGTCTGTCTGTCGGTCTCTCTGTCAGTCTGAACTTACTGTGGTTGGCATTACGCCATATACCTAACACTAATAATACAGTCTACAATACAGCCTATCTACAGTACAGAATGGATTTTTTGCCACGAAGAGCAATAAATGCCATTAATACTATCCACCAGTATACCTACTCCAAGAGCCTTCCAATAAAACATGTATTCCAGCATGACGTCCACTGCACATCTTCGTGCTGTCCATGGTGACGTGCAGTGGACGTCATTAGGCACTAAGGGGTTAAGCAACACGGTCCCTACTTCGCCCTGTCGACACCTCAGCCATTTGTCACCAATCCTTTTTTAGATTTTTTAATTTTTTTGGTATTGGTGAAAGTTCTACAACATTAGTAGATATGTATTTTAAGATAGCTAGTGTTTTTTTGCTAGCTAGTATTTTTTGAAATTATACTACTATTACTAGGTCGAGCGAACTCGGACAGTGGAAATGAGATCCTTCCAGGCTTCCCGATTCTCCATAGTTGTCGCAATTTCGTTTCTCCCAAGTTCAGTATCCCTTTCAAGTTGATCTATATATGTTATGGCAGGTCGTCCACGACTACGCTTTCCATGAGTTGGTTGCCAGAGAAGTAGATCTGGTATGACCTCGTCTTTACTTCGCCAGCAGTGCCCACTGAATCTTAATCTGCGTTCACGGAGGGTGGTTGATACAGGTGGTATTGTACCATAAAGCTCGGCGTTTGTCATGTGTTGTCTCCAGCTGATGTTTAGGGCTGCCCTTAGTAGTCTTGTGTAGCAACCATCAATTCGTTGTTCAAGTGATTTAGTCAGTGTCCAGGTCTCACCCCCATATAAAAATACACTTTCCACTGTGGCTCGAAAGAACTTAGTCTTCAGGTGCCTGGAGAGATCTGATTTCCAGATGGTATCCATTTTTGATAGAGCTACCCAAGCCTTTGCTTTCCTAACTTCTATGTCCTTTTTGCTACTCTCTATCCATGATCCAAGGTACTGGAAGTCATCGACCTTCCTTAGTTGATTATTATCAATGGTTGTCAAGTTTCCATCAACATTAAAGGTCATGAATTCGGTCTTGGTAGCATTTATATACAATCCAACCTCCTTAGCAGCCCTCTCCACTTTATTTAGTAGAAGCTGTGCATCTGCTAGCGTATTAGAGAGCAGGGCGATGTCATCCGCAAAGTCGGTGTCTGTGACTGTAGTTGCCGGATATCTACTACTTCTGCGTTCTTGAAGTGTGAATCCCAGATCTTCACCCTTTGTGGCCGTCCTCATTGCGTAATCCAGCACAATTACAAATAGTAATGGTGCTAATGTGTCACCTTGCAGTACGCCAGCCAGGATTGATAAAAACTCAGTTTCACCATCTGGTGAGAGTACCTGCGTTTCTGTGTCACAATATAACAATCCAATGCCAGCAACAATTACTTCTGGTATTCCATAAGCTCTTAGGATTTCAAGCATTTTACCTCTATGGATGGAGTCGAATGCCTTCTTGAAGTCCACAAAAGTCATGACTGCGGGGAGATTCTTTGACTTAATTCCTTCAATCAGTCTCCGTAGTGCAAGTATCTGAGCTATTGTTGATCTACTTGGTCGAAATCCGTTTTGGCTCTTACGCAGTAGTTTCTCTATGTGAGGCCTACTCCTATATAAAATCATTTTATTGTATATTTTGGCAGCTACCACAAGCAGACAGATCCCACGATAGTTTGTTGGTATGCCGAGGTCTCCTTTCTTGGGGAGAGGCTTTAGTTGACCTTTAGTCCAAATTGGTGGTGGCTTTTCCCCTTTTAACATCCGGTTGCAAACATTCAATAATGGTCTATTTAGTACTCCGGTTTTCCATACCTCCGCTGGGATTTCATCTAATCCACTCGCTTTATTATTGGACATGCTTTTAATGCTTCTTTGGAGTTCGGCAGGTGTGAAGTCCCCTGTTTCTATAGGTAGTGTCTTGTCATATATTTTCCTTGTAGGGCTGACCTCGATGTTTGGTGGCTGCCCAAGCAAGTTGCTGAAATGATTTTTCCACTTCCCAACACGTTCTTCAGGACTATCGGCTTTGAGACGCCCCTTTGCACAACCTTTCCGACCAGATACCTCATTTACAGTTTGCCAGGTAAGTCTTGATTGGTGCTGTATGTGAGCAGTTGTAATTGCTTCAGTTTTATCCTGTATGTACTTTTCCTGGCTGATGTTGTAGGCCAATTTAAGATCGTCCTTAGCTTTCTCAACCTTGTTAATGTTTTCGGTTGTTGGTTGTTCGGTTTTAACTTTGTAGGCTATCTTAAGATCCTCTCTCTTACAAGTAACCTCAGAGCTTTGCCATGGCACATACTGTTTTCGTTTAGGTTTCTGGGGGATATGCCTCTTAGTTGATTCCTTGTGGGCTGTTATTATATTCTGGTATATTGAATCGGTGGATTGGTCTTCATCCATTGACTGAAGTGCTTCAAAGCGGTTTTGAACTTCTACTGTATAAGCATCCCTTACAGCATTGTCAGTTCTGAGTTTCTCCCAGTCATAGTTGATTTGCTTGCTTGTCCTGGGTTTGCTGGCTCTCAAACTGAGTCTGATCTCTGCAGTGACAATTCTGTGGTCCGAACCAATTAGTTTGAACGAGCTGTATGCCTCGCAGTTGATCATGCTATTTCTCCACTTTTTGTTTATAAGGATGTAATCCAGTTGTGCTTTGGTTCCATTAGGGTATTGAAAGGTCCATAGCTTCCCCTTACTCTTTTCGAATGTGTTGTTTGTTGGTATCAATTCACATTCTTCCATTAGGTCTAAAAGTAAGTACCCATTTCTGTTAGAACTGGTGTTATAGGTGTAACCCTTGATGTCTTCTGGGCCAATTTGCGCATTCAGGTCACCAGCAATGACTTTAACATTGTGTTTCGGGATGTCCTTAATAAGTCCAGTCAGTTCTTCATAAAACTTGACTGCTTGTTCTGGCTCTGATGCATTGGTTGGACTGTAGCAACATATAACTGTTGTCTTGGGATTCCCATCAAATGTTGCGATCATAACCCTGGAATTTATAGATTCGATGTTGTTTAGGGTCTTAAGTGCAAATGGGCTTAGTAGAATTCCTACTCCACCAATTGATGCATTGGCCGAGTTTCTTACTGCTGAGCTTGTTACTAACGTCCATCCATTTCCAATGTCATTGTACTTCATGGCAGTGTCTTCATGACAAATCCGATGTTCTTGGATGCAGATGATGTCGATGTTATATTCCATTGCCAGAGCGACCATGTCACCCTGTTTGCTCTGTGCTTTCAACGTGCGTGCGTTCATTGTAGCAATCTTTAGTGTCTTTTTACATTTCAACAGGTTGGTTCTTCTTTCTTCTCTGTCTTCTGTTCCAGTAGCCAATTTATCGACCCCAGCCTGGTGTACCACTGAGGGACGCGGTCCTTGTTGACCCGGGCGACGACCGAGCCGGCATTTCTCCTGGAGGGTTCTCATACTCATATCTTTCAGTTGCGGGAGTAAACCGCTTGTGGTCGCAACTCCTACAAGCGTCTTCGCAGTAGGTCGCCGTTGGTTGATTACCTTCCGCCGACCTTGTCAGCATGTCTAGCCGTTGGTTGATTACCTTCCGCCTATCCATGGCCTACAGCCCTGCTGCCGACTGTAGGGGTCCTTTTGTTACACCCTGAACCAAGTGTGCCTCCTGGGTTAGGTTACCTAACACTGGTAGAGGAGCATCCAGTATAGACAGAGCGGGGCTTGTATCATCTCTAATGCAGATGCGTATCAAGCGTTTGCCTTCAATGGTGCCCTAGGCGCTATAGCCCTCAATGACTTATTTAGTTGACGGGGCTGAACCAACCCACTCTTGATCAACTAAATAATGAATAGGCTATGCTTATCGGGCCTGCCCTACTGGGCTGACAGCTACAGGTAGTACCACATTACTGCCATAGTGGTAGCAGTATCTGGGGACCTGACCTGACCTGGTAAAAACTGAAAAATTGAAATTATAAAAAATGTGAAAGTCCATGATATTTCAGGTTAAACTGTTGAAGAATATATTAATGACCAAAATAATTTCCAAAAATTACTAGCTAGTAAAAAATACTAGCTATATACCATAAAAAATCTACTAAGGTTCTAGAACATTCACTAATATAAAAAAGCACTCAAAATCACAAAAAAATAAAGGTTAAAAAACTCACTCGGGACCCTTTTGCTTAAGGAGTCAAAATTGTAGAACAAATTCCCGAAGTTTGCGACGTTTGCGAAATTCTCGACGTTTGTGAAATGCCAAAACAATCAAATCTTACACACTTAACACACACGAACTAATTCAATGTGTGTATTAGTATGCCTGAATAATTAAATAGAAATTAAATTAATGAACGCTATTTCAACATGAAATCTACGGAATCAATACACAACACACGCACACTACTGAATTTAAAAATTTATATAGATTGCAACTTATATTTGGCTACCTTTTAATGGGTGATTAATTTAATTATTCAACCCTATATATTTGTAGCCTTTTTAATTTGTGCCTCTAATTGAATCAAACATTAAACTAAAATATATTCAATAATATTCACAATATTGGTCTGTCGGTAGCTGGTCAATGAATCTCTCATAAATTTGTTAATTAGTCGCTGCTCAGTCATTGAACATTTGAACACGTGCTGCTCGAAGACCCCACAACGTGTCTCTATGTGGGTCATTAGGATTTAATGGTCATTTGATGGGATATAATCGAAGTAATGAAAGATGCTCCTATATATATCAGGAGAATATGTATAAGCCTGTACTGTACAGTCAAAATTAAGATACAATGTTTTTTAAGATATATTGAATTCATTCAAACACACCGCCACATTATAAATGAATATTACTATCAATGAATGAATATTATTATCAATGAATAGACCATTCATTGACAACTTGAAATCATTACTGAGGTATATGGCATACATTTAGTATTAAAACTCGCTACTTGTTCTCCCCAAAAATTGCCTGAAAAAATGAATTTATTCTCCCCAAAAATATCGTGAAAAAATTCGTGATGGTGTCACAAATTATCTTCGTCTCTTTTGCGATTGATAAATTTTCTTGTAGGGCAGATAGAATGAAATCATCGACACGGAAAACCCTTGCAACAAAATATTTTCTGGGTTGTGAGCATTCCAACATTTCAATGGACAGATTTAATTACCTCAATACCAGACTTTAAATACACTTTTTTACTGACGAATTCAATTTAAAAAATTCAAATTGCAAAGGATTTTCCATAAATGAATGAATTTGGCATGAATGTTTGGGTGATGCTTCACCGCCTAATCGCAACTTTTTTTAATTTTGTTTGTGGTTGCTGAAATATATGTCAAAAAGTGTCATATTTAAAATAGCAAAATGTGTCAAAAATGTGGCGAAAAAAATCTTATTTTTCGAATAATTTTTGAACATGCGCATTTATCAAAATTCCGGTCATACAGTCTTTTCATTACACCATTGTGCACAAATGATGAAAATTTGGAACTTGAATACCACCATCCATCTAAGAAGATCCTTTGCAAATGTTTGAAAGTTTGGTATCCACCTTCTGTATAAAAGTGTGCATAATATCAATCAATTTGGATAAAGGCGAATAAATTTAAAATGAATTTATAGTGAATTAGTGAATCCCCCCCCCCCCCCCCCCCATTAACCCTATTTACTGTAGTACCGGGCTATAAAATGTTGCACAAATACCGGGGGGGGGGGGGGGGGGGGGGGTCATATTGACGCCCCAATACGTAGACTTACCCCACGTACATTTCACTATTCTGAATCCGACCGAAAAAGATTTTCGAAAAAATGTACTTGGGTGGTTATACAGTATGGCAGCACCAAAATTACAAGTAGTGAACAATTTCATAAAATATGGAATTACAATTTTCGGCTAATTGTTTTTCAATACAGGTTTTCTGGGGCGCAAAATCCATTGGAAAATATTAAAAAAATGATCAGAATACTACAAATGGCTGTTTTAGTACTCTACGTAGGCGAAAAATGAAAAAAAAAACAAGTTTCAGTTTGAACAAAAATTTTTAATTCACTTATATACGACGGGGTAGCACCAAATTTTGCACCCACTTCCGAGAAATAGAAGTTTCAGATGTCTAGTTAGATAATTATTTATTCCATTGAATTTCGAACTGCCATAAACTTCTAAAACGCCAGACATGAGTTGTCACAAATCAATTGAACTATTGAATGGATTTTTATTGAAAGGAAATTTCGTGCAGGCCGCAAATTTTACACACAGCACCGAAAAATACAAATTTGATACGTCTGGTGCAACTCGTATATATTCCATCGAAACTTGAACCCCAAAAACCTCTATTGCACAAAAAAACAGTTTCAAACAATACATTTACAAAATTGACATATTTCAAAATTTGGTGTAGGCACGAAAATTTGTCACACGCCGAAAAAAAACATGTTTGAAATTTCTAAATTCATTTATATGTATTCCATTTAATTGCCAACACCAAAATACCGTGTAAATAAAAAATAGAGATGTTACAAATCATATTTCATGAAATGAAATTTTCAAAAAACGTCTCAAAAAAAGTGCCAAAAGTAGGGATAAAAAATGGTGCTATAACTCGAAAACTACTCAATATTTTTGAAAACCGTTTTCACTATCAGGAAGACAATAGACTTTTAGGAAAAGTCATAAAATTTCAGATTCCCAACTGCGTTTGTTTCAGAGTTATAACAAAAAAAACCACGAGGTGTCATATTGACCCCCCCCCCCCTCCCGTGTTTTCTGTTGAATAGGGTTAATCCCACCACACCACAAAATCATGATCTGACTGGTAAGAATTTACCTTTCAATTTCTTAACTTTTATTAAAATTTACATTTATATAAATTAAACAATACGATTCAGAGGTTTAAAAGAAAACCAAAGGAATAATGTCTTCAAATCTTCTATTTACTATAACCTTCATTGTTTGTTTTTGTGTTTTAACATTTGCAGAAGATTTGCAGCAAAGGTAAAGTATAATACATAATGCTCCTCATAATATTCCTTAATACATAATATTTATATATGATTGTAAAATCTATAAATTTATATATGATTGTATATGGTTGGGAAGATTTGTTAAAAAATTAAATAAAACCAATCTAACAATCTATAAAACCATATCATTGGATAAATATAGATAGATAGATACACTAAAGTATAAATAAGCACTCTGAAATACAATTACATTGGGGTAACTTTAGGGGGGGGGGGGGGGGGGGGGGGGGGGGTTAACCCCAATCTCTTTTTTCATAAGATTATTTTTAATGTGTAAAACTTTATTGTAATTCCGAATCTGAAATTAGTTTTTTGATGAGTGGTTTCGCTCTCGAGTTCTGGCAAATTTTGTAATTTTCTCGCAAAATTTGAAAGTTTGTAGTTTTGATACCGGTACCTCTAGGGTAATTTTCGGTTTCGGCGCTGATTTCGAAAATGGCAAAATATTTCGAATTTTTTGGTGTTTAGTGGTCTTTTTTTGGTGTCAATTGTGGTGAAGCACCAAAATTACAAATTTTCTAATTTAGGGCGAAAATTACAAAAGTTGCCATAATTCTAAAACGAAACAACTTAACGAAAGACTGATTTCAGATTCTGAATCAACATAAAATTTTACATCGGAAACATAAAACAAATCTGATGAAAAAATTAACTGAGGTTAACCCCTCTCTCTTAAATATCATTGTTTAATTCAATTTACAGAACAAAAAGTCTTAATTAATAAAGTTTTAATTGGATTAAACAATGAAATTTATAGTTTTGACGTTGTTTTTAATTGAGTCATCTTCTATCGGATTTCCTAAAAACAAGCCTTTCTCAACCATGTTGGGGAAATTGCAAAGTGTGGAATCTTCTATTTAGTATCACAATTTCACTGTTATTGTGTCACCTTTTACATACAATGAATGCCTTATATTCAGAGACGAAAAGGAGAAAATGAACAGAAGAGAGATGTGCTCAGATTGTGGAAAAGAATGTAATGGCGACCAAAATTGCGAGGAATTCTGCGGCGATACTTGCCTCGGTTGAACATAAACAAAGGGCTGCAAACCTGTTCATTTAGATGTAGTAAAGATTCACAGAGTTGTTGACTATTGCAAACTTAATTGTTACACTAACAGTGTTAGTTGTTTTGTAAAATGTATAACTCATTTATTAATGTAAACCTATGTAAGTTCTGTGTTTTAAAATAACAACAGAAATAATGAAATGGAAGAGGGTTGGCGGGTTCGTCCGGGATTGTTCGACTCTGCATTCCGGTAGCATCGGGTTCAACTGGCCGTGAACGTGATGGTTACCACCATGAACTATTGAACTTAAAATGTTGAACCTGTTCACTGATCCTGTTTATTTGTAGTTAATTTTCAATATAATTTTAATGACAGTTTCAAAATACATGACATGGATGAGTGAAAATGCATGCCATATGCATTTGGCATTCCAAATGCATACAGCTTGCCAACACATTGTTACTGGTTATAACGGGACAGACATACAATAGCGTAATTAGTAGGGTCTAATGGCACGGCTGGAAAACTGATATTTAAAATAGCAAAGCAGGGAAACCTGTTGATTTCCTCTTAACAGTTCTATATAGTAATTGGAATGAAGCACATTTGTAATGTGCAGTAAAATCACAGCTTGATATAATTTATGGAGGTGCTATCAATAATGGTATATTTTAATGGCTGTAAAGGATTTGTCATGCCTTCAGCACGAGAAGCTCCTAAACGGCTTTTAAAAGTATCTCAAAGTCATTTCCAAGTGCTAACTCACTTCGTCGTGGAGATGACGGACCCAAACTAGCTCGCATAAAACACGTTCTTACAACGACTTGTACTTTACGGACGTCCACAACCTTTCCACGACAGTTCAAAAACACAGTGATTTCTATTTTCCAGATGTTATTAATGTCTTCCTTCGGATAAAAATAATGTACAGTACGAAACACCATAGAAAAACCTCTGGGAAGAGGGAAAAATAGAAACCGGGTGTGAGCGGTGCTTTGGGTCCGTTAGGAACCAAAGTATATCCTCGAACAATATCACAAAAATACACAAAAATAATGTAGTAACACCATAGAAAAACCTCTGGGAAGAGGGAAAAATAGAAGCCGGGTGTGGGGGGTGCTTTGGGTCCGTTAGGAACCAAAGTATATCCTCGAACAATATCACAAAAATACACAAAAATAATGTACTGTAGGTAACACCATAGAAAAACCTCTGGGAAGAGGGAAAAAGAGAAACCGGGTGTGGGGTGGGGGGTGCTTTGGGTCCGTTAGGAACCAAAGTATATCCTCGAACATTATCACAAAAATACACAAAAATAATGTACTGTACGTAAAACCATAGAAAAACCTCTGGGAAGAGGGAAAAAGAGAAACCGGGTGAGGGGTGCTTTGGGTCTGTTAGGAACCAAAGTATAACCTCGAAAAATAATACAAAATTTACAATCCAAAATAATTGTAACCAAATAAATCTCAAAAAGTCGTTCTTGGTCGGAAAATACTTGGTGCAGCCGCACGCTATTGGAAAACTTGGCAATACTGAAAACACCAGGTTATTTTTCTGCGTCCAAACGGGGGTGGTACCAATTGGACTGGTACCAATTGGTACTTTGTCCCACGACTCAACGGTTTGACCGCAGTCGCGCCGATGAGCCAGTGGGCAGAATGCGCAAGCACTACCGTAAAACTCAAAACCCCGGGTCAAAACCCGGGAAGATACTGCTACTTTGTCCTCACGGCTAAGCAGTTGGTCCCTGGACGCACTGAGAAGCCAGTAGGCAGAGTGCGCAAGAATTAGAGGGCTGATTTGGCCTAAGACTCAGATCTCAGCGGGAACTACCCAACCCACGCTTCTAATCACCACAGAGATGGTTGTAGGAAGAGTTTAGTCCGGAGAGGAGATAATGTGCCAAGGGCTGCCATCTACAAGGCCGAGTTACTGACTGAATAACTGAATAAAATAAGAGAAACGTGCCCCTTATAAACATAGTGTTCGGTGTCAATAAGGAGTTCTTCACCTCTAATTATCACTTGCTGAGGTTTGAAGTCTTTCCTTAGCAAGGATTTATAATATTGATAACTCACATTAAACAGTAATTGAAACATGACAGGTGGCGCATTGTCCAATAATGTATAAACCAACATTATTGCCATATTGAATGAATGAATGATCATTTATAATGTCTTGGGCACAGCGGCCCCCAACCAACAATGGCTTATAAGACATCGAATTTTATCATCAAATTAAATTCTTCCATTTATTATTTCGCACCTACAATTGTACAAACCCCTCAACAGCCGTGCACTATTTACTTGGTCATTGCACATTAAAAATTTCAACTTCTGGCTATTCTCAACATCATAAAAATCTTGTGGGAAGAGACTCCTATCTAGGGCATCACATTTATACAAAAAATGACTTTCGTCTTCAATTTCGCCCGACTTACATAGACATCATATTCTATCTTCTAAGGGTTTGCCCTGATATCGACCCACTTCAATACCCAACGGCAAAACACCGGACCGAAACTGCGCCATGATTGACCGTTCACTGTTTTTGATTTTTGACTTAACATAAAGTTTTGTCTTAAAGTTCGTTTTAAATAACTTGTAAGTACGCAGTTTCGGTTTAAGTAATACACTTGACGCCCAGATATTTGAAAAATAGTCTGTACAATGCTTATCTAAATTATCTAGATCACATTTGATACAGCTAGTGTATATGTCATATAAATTCAACAATTTGAATACATTAAAGACTTGTTTGCACCAACCAGAATTATTCGCGTACTGATAATTAAAAATCTTCTTCTGGATCCTTTCATCACTGCAGGCTATTAACCGGTTCCATCTACGGCCTAACGCCAGAAACCTTCTGTGCTGTGAGTAAGACCAGCCCATGTCACCCTCAATGGCTAGACTAGGAGTGAACATGTGGATGCCTAAAAAATGGCGCATCACTTTAAGTTGAACTTTATCAATATCGTATGACTCAATACTACCCCAGACACCAGAAGCATAATCTAAAATAGGTGTTATACACGACGTATATAATTTACTGCAAGTATCAAATAGGAATCCACCAACCCTACGTGATTTGGCTACAATCGCACCAAAAGCTCTCTTAGCTGACCCCATTAGCACATTTATTGCTTTAGAGTAAGTTAAATGACTATCAAAATAAAGCCCTAAGTACTTGTAGCTATTTACAATAGATAAAACACCATTGGATACTGAAAAATTATATTTAGTACAAGATTTATGCGGTTGACGAAAATGTACTACATTCGATTTATCAATATTTATAGACATTTTCCACCTAGTAGTCCAACTAGACAAAAGATCTAATAATTGTTGTAAGTCATTTTCGTCTGCCGCGAACAAGGCTATATCATCAGCATACACCAAATAGATACTAATAGATCACCAAATTTAACACCAATACCCGAGGCTTTCACCTCTTCTATGAAACTATTAATAAAAATTTTAAACAGAGTAGGGGAGATATTATCTCCTTGTCTAACACCAAGAGTGGCAAACCAAGGGGTTTTATAATCATTTATAAGTACAGCCGAGACAGTTCCAGCAAAAAGGGATTTGATGCACCGATACATATTGCCACCAATACCAATGGACATTAATCTATATAAAAGTAGGAGTAGGTCACGATCTATACAGTCAAATGCTTTCGAGAAGTCAATAAAAGCAACAAAAGTAGATTCACCCTTATCCATACGGTCCTTAATAATAGAATGCATTGAGAAAATATGGTCCTCACATGATCTACCTGGGCGGAATCCGTTTTGTTCCTCGGCTAGCAAATTATTAAATTCACAGTAAGTTAACAACCTATTATTTAATATACTTGTAAACAGTTTACTAAAACATGATAACAAACTGATACCTCTATAATTAGATGGGACTCTGTAGCATCTTTCAAAGCACTTTTAGGGATTGGTTTAATAAGCGCCTGTTTCCATAATGTGGGTATTATACCACTAAGTAAAATCTTATTAAATAAACATTGAATACAAGTAAATAAACCCGTGTTTTGAAAAACCTCGTTCGGAATAGAATCGACGCCAACCGCTTTCTTAGAGGCAGTTTATTAATTGCCTGCTGAATTTCATCCATAGAGAACAACATATTAGTCATGCTATCAGGTTCAAATCTTGGCGAATCCATTCCAATTCTTCCTTAAGGTTCGATACATTTGTAAAATAATCTACCATGTTGGGGTCTGATTGACTCTGTGGGTTCAATAATGATTCCCAGCTATGACGCCATTGGTCATTTACTACTGTAGGATCTGTTGATGTATTACCATCTTCAGTCATGACCTCAGTTGGAACGGTCTTATCTTTACGCGGTCCAAGCGACTTTAAATAATTCCAGAACATATTGGGGTTACTTGTGTTTATTTCCTCTATGTTATTACGAACCTCCCAGCGATGACGGCGTTCCTTTTGACGTAATGTTTTGTCAAACCGCATACGTGAGTTAATGTAACCTTCCCGCATAGACTTTAATGCAGTGGACGACAAATTCCCTTGTTTGCAGGCGCGCAAATACAGTTTCTCACTTGTACTGTAAATTTTCCATAAATCAGTTAGTTCTGAGTCCCAATAAGGCTTGTAATTTTTCAAAAGTTTACCACATGATTTTGAAAATGTACCACAACGATTAAGATGTTTGTCCATTTCCTCTTTTAAACCATCGCATAAATCCACGTATACTTCGTCAATCCCATTCTGTTCCTGCTGAGCCATTTCTATTTGGGTACATATATCAGCTATTGATCTCCACCACATTTCCGAGTGCATAAAATCCTTTGGGATATTTTTGCAGTTCCATTTCGTTGGTCTGCCGCCCGGACTAGTTGCAGGTATGTTATCCAGTGGAATTGACGAGTGGCAGTTATTTTCAAATATGTAAACAATGGTTACTAGAGAATGATCCGGTATTCGGCACCCTTCCCCATACATATCAAATAGGTCGTACTGATCTAACAGCTTTGAACTGGTTTTAATCTCAAATTTTTCGCAGTTTTCTATTGAGCCTACTGGCATTAGGATATAATCTGCAACAGACTTACCCCTGAACCCAACGAATGTGTAATCGTTTAATTCAGGTGTGATGCGGCCATTTGCAATAAAAAGACAGGATTCTTTACAGAAGTCGATTAGATTACGTCCATGACTATTTATAGAGCTATCAATAAACTGTCACTCAACAAGAGAATCATCAAGCACTGTTATAACATCAGATAGATCTCCGACTCTCCCATTTAGGTCGCCAAGTACAAATATATGGTCGGCTGCATCGGCATTGATGTAGATCAAACTGAGAAGGTAGGAATAAAATTCACTTGCATCTCATCCATAAATCGAATTTTCTGGGGGTAAATAACACGCATATACAATAAATGAATAGTCTAACCGTCTGGCAGTAAACTTTAAACATAAAATACCTTCGTATGATTTATTAATTACTGCATAATCATGTGTACGTAAAAGCTCCTCCGAGATAAAAACACCAACACCACCAAATGTGTGTGCCACACGACGGTTAGCCGTCAACCGTGAATGTCCAACCCATTTGTATCCTTCAAAAGAAATATCATCTCCGGGTTTGGTGTGGCTCTCACAAATAACTGCAATGTCCGGAGCCTCATTAATAATTATAGACTCTCGTAGTACCTTGTTTGTTTCAGTCCAACCATTTACATTATAACTACAAAGTTTCAATCTGTTGGGACCGCTATCCTAAACATTGGGATTTCCTGATTGGGAACCCGGACCAGGGACACGTTTCTCCATGACTCACCCATCTTTTGTAAAGATTAGATTCGACCCTGCCTGAGAACGAATAATTTTCCGCATTATTATATTCATTGACAAGCTCCCCTGGCGATTTTTCGTGGCTGAGGTAAACTTTCTCAAATTGCGAGCCTCGCAGTTTACTCTTGTTCTTCAGCACTTGTTGTACATCCTTATCACTAGTGAGAACAATTCATATTATTATCATTTATCATTATTAATGTCACGAGGTAGTGCGATAGGGGCTACCTGTAAAGTAAAGTAAATTTTCTTCGGCCGCTAAGGCCAGGGATTACGCACAAAGTCTGACGACTTATTTCCAGTGCGGTCCCCCCAGAACTTTACTCCCCAGAGGAAACTCCAGTACTCATTTAGCTTCCACTTAAGGATGCGAGGCAGAGATGCGCCCTGGCTGGTCCCTTTAAAGCATTCGTGCCGAAACGAAAACAGCCCTGGCCCATGTGAGGATCGAACCCACGACCTACAGGAGATGTGAATTCAATGCAACCACTACAACAAGGTGGAACCTGCGAAGGCATGAAAAATCGATTACATACGGATTAGGATTTTATAACGGAATGTAGGACACAGGCTGATTCTGACTCTGAATGACAAGCTCACACACCCCCAAGCTATTAAAAATTCGTTCTGTGTGTGATATATACTGATATACAAAGTACTGAAGTAGGCCTATGTTACCTGAGATCTGTCTGGTACGCAAATTGCCAATTAGGTTGTCGTTTCAGCCTTCTCACAGGGTTAATATTAGTATTGAAAAAATAGTGCCTAGAAGTAAAAATTGTACTGTAAACTGTCTGCGTTCCTAAATTTAGTTTATTGTACTGGTATGAAAGGCCTGCCATTATAACCTGCTACTTTCTTTTAAACGGTGCCTTAAATGGCGGCCCACTTCCTCACGCTCCGGTTCAGTACGGACTTTTATATTATGCTCCCCAGTTTGTTAAAATTTTAATTGTAAACCCGCGGGATCTAATTATTGTACGGCGTCATTAGAGCCCGCGGGAACAAATGACTCGCCGGACCTAATGACTACAGCTCTAAAAATACGAGACAGGGGGGGGGGGGGGGGGCTGTACGCTAATCCCAACTTGGCGAATTAATATCCCGCCTCAATGTAAAATCTCAATTTAGGGAAGGGAGCAGAACCAATAGAATAAACTAAATACAGTAGAACAGGTTACAGTTTTATTTTTGAGAGTAATCAGCTGTTATTTGCGTCGAATTTCCCCTGGAGATGGATGCATATCCTATCTGAAAAATACAGTATTCTTGTGGATGTAAGTTTACTATACAATATAATATGTATCTCCGACACAGTGACCAAGAAGTTCTCTGAGACAGATTTTTCTTATCAAACAAATTTTATCTTCGAAATAACAAAAACATATTTGAAACAAGGACTTCTAAACCTGGTTATTAAAATTCTAGCATGAACGATGATTATAATAATATATTTTTACGAATCAGCATTCAAACAGTGCTTATAATCGATAATACAGTATATACTATATAGGCCCTATATATGAACTTATCGTATCGTATAGTTGTCAATATTATGTTATATTTACGAATTAGAATTCAAACAATGCATTCAAAGTATATTATATAGTACTGTATATCATGTCTAAATGATATTTTTCAGCTGACCAATGTACAAATTATCTTATGCGTTGTCGTGAGAATATCACCATAAATATATTTATGGTGATACTTTTTCGGTCATTATAAATATTCTCACTTATTTGGAGAAAAAAGGGATTAAGTATCTCCATGGATCAGTAGAGTATTCTGTTTTCTTCTCTATGGTCCAAGTCCATGGCGATAACTTATCTGTAAATTCCCTGCTAGGGTTCATAGAAGGCTTTACCGGTAATTTTCCTTGCCGTTCGTGCAAGTGCCATCGCAATGACTTCATTAATACACTTTATGAAGATGCGCAATTACTTAGGTTGAAAGAACACTATGACAGTGATCTTCTACAAGCTAACCCTTCTGCTACTGGCCTCAACTCAGAGTGTTGTTTCAATTCTCTCCCTTCTTTTCATGTCTATAAAAATTACACATTTGACATCATGCATGACTTGCTTGAAGGGGTGTGAAGTTATGTCTTGCAGCATTCTCTGTATGAATTCATATTTGTTCAAAAACTTTTCACTAACAATGATATGAACAGACGTATTAAATCATTTAACTTTGATCACTCATCAATTCCACCTCATTTTGACGAAGACAGGTTGAAAAAAAGATTAGCAGTTAACACATCAGCCGTTGAAATGCTGAACTTGGTATTGGCTATGCCTCTCTTGGTTGGAACCTTTATTCCATTAGAAAACAGGGTGTGGATGGTATTCCTCAAAATGAGAGAAGTTATGTTACATTCTCTGGCTCCATCATTCACTGAAAGTGAAATAGATATTTTTTCAGTTATTATTTCCGAATTTTTAGAGATTTATATTGACACATTTAATCTAGTATCCCTGCACCTGAAATTCCATAATTTAACTCATTACCCGGGTGCCATATGACAATTGATCCCCTTAATATGGATTTGGTCATTACGACTTGAAGCAAGACACCGTGACTGGAAATGTACATCGGGTGCCATTTGTTGTTTTAAAAATATTGTTAAGACACTTGCCAAGCGTCATCAAATGAATCAAGCATTCAAACTGTTTGGTGGCACTGGAATAGGGGTTCTTGATCAACTTATTGTCAAATCTCCTACAGCTACAACACTGGCCTCATTTGTGAATGGTTCAGATTTAGCTAAAATCTTAGACTGTGATATTAACGAAGATATTACTTCTTGTAGTGGCATAACTGGTCATTCTATTGACTATCATCTTGGACATGCGCTTTGTCTTTCATTATTCATGTGATTTCTTTGTTTTCCCACAGTTTTGTTGTATTGAGAACATTTTTCTCAGAAGTTCTGGAAGTTATGGAATTATTTGTTCTCGTTATACTACACAGGACTTCAATGACCACTTTCAAGTATTTGAAGTCCAGACCTAGACAATTTAGTTTTAATTGATTCTGTTGATATTCTTATTAGTCCCTTCCCCCTTCACATGCATCTAATGCAAAGCAAATTATACATTCTGCTGCGACATAGGTTGTAGGCCTAGAGTATATACTAAATGTACGTAGAGTATACTTTTCTATTAAACCCTGTGGCCGATTGAGTATTATATTAAGACTTATGTATTATATATATATATACTTAAGTATTATATTAAGACTTATGAAGGATATACGAGGGATCGAACGTTCCTACTGCAAGGATTGTGGATAAGAAGAGTGTGAGGAATACATGGCACCATCAGATATCAGTTCAGCACAGATATGTCTCTACTGCCAGCACCCACCTACAATGCATGTTAAAGTTCTCCCAAACCCAGAAACTGAGAATGTCAGTGCTAGTGATAGTTTTCAAGATACCAGTACCAGTGGTTATCAAACGACTCCATTATGTTCCAGCACCCCGCTTATGAGACCTACTAATATTCCTGATTTGCAATTGGGAAACAATGGTTCCAGTTCGATGACTTCTAAAGATATTGAATTTGAAGTTACTGCTAGTATGTCACATAATGATACAAACCTTGATCATGGCTATTTGGTATTTCGTCCACGACTATTTGAACCTGGCAGAAGTTCACTAGAGTCGAATAGTAAGAGTGACCTTGTGCAGTTTCTCGAGGGGACAAAGAGGGGAATGGAGTTGCTCAACCATTGGGAGAAGCTCAGCGAGGTATACTTGTTTCTGAGGTAATAGATGCAATTTTTGCCAAGGGTTCACTGAATCTCGAGACTTTGGATACTTTATCTGAGGTAGTGAATGTGTTTACTGCAGAGAAGAATGGAACCTATTTCTTTCGGAAAACAATCCAAAAGGAACACAAAGGGAAGTTGTATACTGTTAGCACACCGTTTGGGAAACTATACAACCGATTCATAACTGTTAAGAAAAAGTTAAAAGCAATCGCCCCCGAATCTGAGGCTAGGTCCACTGAGAACTGTCTTTCTGCTATGAAGAATTCTGTTGGAAGAATTAAAGAATAGAATAGGTATGACCTGGATTATCTGCGGGAACGATCTCAGAACGATCTCAACTACCTACTTGTAAATGGGTATGGTAAAGAGCAACATGAGGCTACAAGTTTATATCGCTTAGTTGCTTTCCATCATGGTTCTGTTCTCCTTTCATCATTTGTTTATCTTCTCGTTAACAGTTGTATATATGAATGTATTAATTTCGACTTTAAAATGCTAATGAAGGAAAAGAAGTTAAAGGTCAACTGCAATAGTTTATTTGATGCTTCCTTTATAGAAATATACAGGAATATCTTGAAGGCTATTAGAGCTGATGTGTATGGCTTAGCTGAAAGTGGAATTATAAAACGTGCACTACTTTCACTACCGTCTACTTTATGCAATAAGGTTACAGTTCGACTCCCCGTGCCTGCTAATCGGAAGGAATTTCATGCGCGCAAACCTTCTACAGGGAATCGATTTAGCGTTTAAGCTGATGCATGTCTGTAACTTACAGTATCCAGATGCATCTCTACATGTTTGGCTGTTCCTCGAGTTTCTGTTCGGATTGCCAGCCTCAGATTTGTCGTCGAAAGTCACATCTTTGTTGTCCGATATTGGCCTTTAAATACTAATTTTTTTTAACTGATCTTCAATCTGGCCGGAATGGACCTGCTTGATAATGTGATTTAAAATGCTTTGTTTATATATAATAGCAAGGCCAAAACTCAAAGGTCGACTTTTACATTGAAAGAATGTTATTTGCATCAAATGAAATCGCAATATTTGAAACTAGAATTTGTTGCCCTATACATTTAGTCTATACATGTATACATTTTATCTCTACGTTTTAGAATATGTTTCGAATATGTTTTAGATGTTCTACGTTTTAGAATATGTTTCGAATATGTTTTAGATGTTCTACGTTTTGGAATATGTTTCGAATATGTTTTAGATGTTCTACGTTTTGGAATATGTTTCGAATATGTTTTAGATGTTCTACGTTTTGGAATATGTTTCGAATATGTTTTAGATGTTCTACGTTTTAGAATATGTTTCGAATATGTTTTAGATGTTCTACGTTTTGGAATATGTTTCGAATATGTTTTAGATGTTCTACGTTTTGGAATATGTTTCGAATATGTTTTAGATGTTCTACGTTTTGGAATATGTTTCGAATATGTTTTAGATGTTCTACGTTTTGGAATATGTTTGGAATATGTTTTAGATGTTCTACGTTTTAGAATATGTTTCGAATATGTTTTAGATGTTCTACGTTTTAGAATATGTTTCGAATATGTTTTAGATGTTCTACGTTTTAGAATATGTTTCAAATATTTGTTCGTGAATATATATTACCTTAAATATACTTAATTTTAATTGCATATTATTAATTATTGTGTTATCGAGTAGCAGTAGCTGAGAATCCCGCTGTAATGACAAGCCACAAAATCGAGTGGGACATGTAATTAAGTACCGGTACTTTAAGATATGGTTGAATTACTGAAATGAAAATAATTAATTTAAAAATAAATTAAAAATTCACTAAAAAATCAATGTACATTTTCTAAAAAAAAATAGGGAATACTCTTAGTGAGCCTGTCTTCCTCTCGTTCTGGAAAGTTTAAAAACCGGCCGGATTTCCAGCAAAATTCTCCCGAATATCTAATCCTGACGGGTATCAGTATAGAGATATCCAGTGCACCCGTAAAACATAAAATGAGCTCATCTCTGGTATGAAAGTCAGTGGGGTGGGAGTTAAGTGTTATTTATTCAATCAAAGTGGATCTGCTTTAATTTATCTGGGCCATATTTAAATTTGTTAATCTCTGCACCTTGTTGAAATAGCTCGATTATACTTATGTATTTGCAATTAAAAAAAAGAAAAGTTTGGTGGCAGAGAACCAAAATAACCATAACAAATACTGAGAATCTGCTGCAGCCTATACATACTGTTCATATTGACAATATAATTTGTCAAAATTATTGACACTTTCTAACTGTAATTTGGCAAGGTCGTGTGTCAGTTTCCAAAGTTATCTGGGCAACTTCACAATTTTACATTGTCAAATTGACAAAGCAAACTGTATAAACAATCTCGCCAACTCTACATTGTCAATCTGACCTCATCCCCATTCGCTTCTTGTTGACAAGATAAATCTTGTCAACTTGCAATTTTTTTTTGGCAACTTGGCCAGACCATTTTTAAAGTGTAGTGTACCGGTACAACATAGAATCAATGTAATATATAATACAGTGCTGATATATATTACAGTAAACGTAGGAGATTTAAAATTAAATTAGCTAAGAGTTATCTTTTTTCTGGGTTTCGAAACGTAACACCATTGAAAAACCTCTGGGAAGATGGAAAAAGAGAAACCGGGTGAGGGTTAGGAACCAAAGTATTCCTCGTAAACTCGAAAAATAATACACAATAGTATCACAAAATAGGTCTGAAAATATAACAGTCAAATGGGTTTACTCGTAGTCTAAACAGTCTTAAAATATTTGATGCGGCTTAACGCTATTGGAAAACTTGGCAATAGTGCAAACACCAGGTTATTTCTATGTCCAAACGGGGGTGGTACCGATTGGACGCAGGATATTAGCTGCTACTTTCTCCTACGACTCAAAGGTTTGACCGAGTGCGCAGCAAGCACTACCGTATGGCTAGTTGAGCCAAAACCCCAGAAAGATACTGCTACTTTGTCCTCACGGCTCACGGCTAAACAGTTGGCCCTGGGACGAACTGGGAAGCCAACGGGCACAGTGCGCTGACAGTGCGCAGCCAGCGGCACCAGAGGGCTGGTTTTAGCGTAAGAATCAGAACTATCACGGGAACTAACCACCCCAACAAGCCCCACCTTGGTGGGTAGGCTGACAGTTTAGACAGATGGGCCTTAGGGTGATGGTACTAACAGTGGCCCAAGTGGCCCTAAATGCTACGTAGTATCTGAGGGAATAAGACCCCATGTCCTATTTTATTGTTTTCATATTAATATCACAATCCCTCTAAAGTCGTGGTTGTCTAACATCATATAATTATATATTTAAATGGGCATTTTCTGACATCTGCGCAATTTGTTTATAAATCTGATCATTTATCTGTACATACCGGTAGGTGCTAATTGGGGTTGGTTGCATTCAGTGGTGAATCACGTTTATGCATTTGGTGCTGATGGTAACATACGGTGGGGGTGGGTGGCTTCAACTCTGGGGGTAAGGTAGGATTTCTAATTTATTGGTCATTGTCTTTATCTAATGGTGCAGTTTTGATACGTTAGGGGTGGGGTTCGTGGCACACGAGTACTAACAGTGGCCGAAGTGGCCCTAAATGCTATGTAGTATCTGAGGGAATAAGACCCTATGTCCTATTTTATTGTTTTTCATATTTATTTCCAGAATTTGGAAGTCACATAGAATTAATCGGAAACTTAATGTCCGATTATTTAAAGCAGCAGTAGTTGCAGTACTCCTATGGGAGTTCATGATGGGCTCTAACTGCTGAGGACACCAAATCTCTGGATGGTACATTCACA
>JAUCBJ010002804.1:0-24009 GCA_032718475.1 Nemertoderma westbladi | reverse complement strand
ATGAATCTCTTAATTCCGCATCAAACACATAGTAGAGTAGAAAGTATATTCCAGGACATGGTGTAGTTAAGTAGTAACCATACTCTATTACATATCAATAATTATCGCAGTTAATAAAAATTCCCTAAATAATATCAGTTCCTCATTATATTGAAGTCGTAATATTAATGTATCTCAGCATATCTATTATGTAGGTATCAATAATCTTTGTCTATTAAATCTAAGAAGCGAACACTGTTAAGGTGGCCACGCATATCGTCTTTCTTGAGATCCCTCCAAAAGGGTCGATATCTGGATATGTCTTCGGCAATTCGGAGATTCAGATAGGAGTCCCGCTGGTTTAGGCAGGAGAATAACACTAGCTTCATGGTTCTTAAAGAATAACCGGCCCCTCCAACACCAAGTCTAGCAGTAGCTTCATCTCTCTATACATCAGATAAAAAAACTAATTTTACTCGCCTTCATGACTTTCGATGGCCGAATGAACATTCTTTTTACTGGCGGGTGGTCTCCGAGGAATTTGAGGCATTTAGTACACGTACAAATGTTTAGTGGAAGGCCCAGGTGTCATCTGGTGTCATCGAAAAGGTCAATACTGTGAAAGACCTCCCCACTTATCGGCGACTAATAGTTTCTCGCTAATAAGATCGATTACCGGGAGCATGATGATACCAATACAGGAGATACTAAGACATCTACAATATTATGAGAATCCTGAGAAGTATTTCCTGTTTTTCAGAAATCCACAGATGCGCTTAAAGGATTCTTTCTCTAGCATGATATTTGATGTTAAGAACCACCCTTTACCCAATACTGGTGTGGATTTATTTGGCCCCATAGAAGTGTATCGCGCTAGGACCCATAGCCAAACGATGGTGCGTTGTAGTTTGTTTGTATGACTTGTAGAGCGATTCATCTGGATATGGTGAATGATCTATCTATGAACAGTTTCAAATGGCCCGTTTCGGAACTAGCAACACTATGCGATCCGATAAAGGTACAAATCGGAGCCAATAACAAGTTTAAAGCTTACGTCAACGACTGGAACCAAAGGCAGGTAGACGATTAGCTGAAAGTGACAGCATCCAGCTGGACATTCAATGCTGCAGATGCTCCTTGGTGGGGAGGGAAGTTGGGAGAGACTTATACGCAGTATTAAGACTGCGTTCCACTTTGTTGTGCCATGCCGTGCGTATCTCATTGTGAGCGGATTCAATTCCGCCTCACATAACCCCATAAAGTTGGGAAGTGGCGCCTTTAAGCAATATTGGGGAGTACGAGGTTGATTACAATCAACCTCGTATTACCCCCAATAACGGGGACAACACACGGCCCCAAAGACCCACACAAAAGAGGTTATAGGTCAAACCTCTTGGAGAGGGAAAGTGACAGCAGCGGGGGGGAAACACTCCCACAGAGGTGGGAGCCGAGAATTAGGTTATTGGCCAATGGGGGACAAGGAAGGTGCATCCGCTAAGTAATAAGGCCACAAGTAGAGTAGATAATCAATATATATTACCGGTTAGTGCTTGTATCCTATTCAGTTTACTCAGTCATCAGGTGCAGTACGGTGACATTTCGTACCGTCACCACCACTACCGGTACAACATTTATCTCTTGTCAGCCTTCTTCAACCGTGCTATTGTATTATATCTGCGTTAGTTTTACTCATTTACTCGAACAATATCAGAACAACAACTAACTATTATCCTTTTCACAACAACGCGGTGATGCGTAACGAAACAAAACAATATGGAGGGGGCCGCTACCCCCAATGATATATCCGAGACAGAGAGAGTCAACAGGCCCAACGGGTGGACCGCACCCAACAGGAGAATCTGTACAGCATCCCTCTAACCCATTGGAAGCACAGGCAATGGGAATGGCGACACTAATCGATGCATTAAAGACCAGGATCGAGTTACCACCAGTCGAGCCATTTAAATTCGACGGAAGTAGGCCGGAAGAATACCTGCAATTTTCGGCGCATGTACAGCAACGAGATATTAAGTAAGAACTTGACGCAGGCGGAGTGCCTAAAATATTTACAGGTATATACAGGAGGCCCAGCATACGACATCGTGAGGCAGTATCCGGGCATCGAGGGCGGCTTCACGACTGCATGGCGGGCCCTAGACAGGGAATACGGACACCCAGCCAAGATCATCCGGCAAACCCTGAGGGGTATAACATCGGGTGGCCTACAGGATAACCCCGTCAGGATAAAGACGTTTGCGAACAAAGTCGAGAAGGCGTTAATCGTGCTGAAGACACTAGACGCGCCATACTAACTCAATGCATCTAATAACATCACCACGATAGCGCAGGCACTGCCGATCTGGCTGCGGAGTAAGTGGAGGAAGATTGCCTTCTCCACTCGGGAGAAGAAAGGTGCGGAGCCAGGGCTAGAGGAAATGTCAAACTTCCTCAACTACGAAGCCGAGTTGATTACAGACCCAGTCTATAGTGAGGATAGTTTGGGGAAGGCACCGAAGACCGAATACAACAGGCCTAAGCCCGAACACAAGATTCCCGAGAGTAAGACAGTCGCTACCACACGCGGCCACACAGGGGGCTACAAGCCCACAGTTAGCTGGGAGTAGGGCCACACCGTGGCAGAGACAGAAAGAAAATAACAACACAAATATACATAATCCCAACACACCTAGTAGGCCGAGTCCAGATAACCAAAACACTAAATCAGTAGATATAAACCTACGTGCGATACGTGAGGGACTATACAGGGAACGCTACAATCCAGGATTTGAATGTCAGTTGCATAGGGACGGAACCCATAAGACCATGAGTTGGAAGCACTGGCAAGCATTGCCCAAACAAGATCGTGTAGCCTACACAGACGCAAACGGACTATGTCATCGTTGTGTGGTAGAACACTGGAGGCCAAACAATGGCTACAAGCACGACAGGAGTAAGAAGGAAGAGAAAAGTACTACTCGGGGTAGTACCAGTGAAGATAACAGGACGAGGCAGCCGATCAGTCACAATATTAATGCTGGTCGACAGCGGAGCAGCCTTCACGCTGGTGGAGAATTGGGTGGCCGAAGAGATAGGGCTAAAGACGAGGCCGAATAGGATGGCGGTAACTACCGTCTCAAGTAAAGATGAGGTCCTGGAGATGAGGACGGGACGGTGCAAGATATCAGCGATTGCACCGGGATGCAATTATGGGTCGACGATCGACCCCATCCAGGTGATAGAATCGATAAATATCAACGCCAGGCGACCAACCAACATTGAGGTCGAACAATATAGATTCCTGGACAGTATCGATTTCTCAACACCAGAGGTGGACGTTAGGATGGTATCCATTATATTAGGAATGGACTGCCCGACGGCCCACGAGAGAATGCAGACGGTCTTCGGCGAAGACAGACAGCGGGATCCGACGGCAATCCTCACACCATTCGGATGGACGCTTAGCGGCCCAGTTAAAACCAAGATTCCATCCAGGGTGACGGAGACATCAGGGTGCATGTTACTGTAGTGATACAAACTCGCCACACTACATGGCTCGCCCCATATGCCAGCAGATACTCAGGGACTGCGGTACTGTAGTGATGACTCACCAGGATTCAGAGACTACGCCCTGACACAGACTCAGGATACCACCGACCGATAGACAGCAGTTAGCTAGTCCAGTGGTACAGTACTGCTGTAGTAGTTAGGTCTCCAGCCTTAGGGCGCACTGCCAGACAGACGGCCCAGCACGGCATTGTTGTTGTTTGTACTTGTGCGGTCACTACCTGTATATTATACGCCCGACATTATTCCGGCTCCACAGTTAGTTGTGACCTCCATACATGGCGCAGTTGTGTTTGTGTTGGTGAACTGAAACCACCACGCATTCCTAAACCTACGGACCTACCGGTACTCCTGTCTGCATAACCCCAAACCCCGAGTAACGCAGAAGCGAACTGATGGCCGACCACAGAACTCCCTCCAAACAGGGCTCGGACGACACTGAACCCGCCATCGACGTTCTCAACCACTTGCGTCAGGAGTTGGCAAAACGCGACATTGACGCCACTTCCAATTCCAATGCGCGCCAATTCCTGGTGAGTTGGAATTGGCGAGGAGAGTGTGGCGAATCCTACAGGACCTACAAGGGGAACAGTGGGAGAGTGCCTGTTGGAAGAATCGCCCTCGAAGTTTAGATGAAGTTAGTAGAAGTTTAGTCGTCCAATATTTTGGACTGAGGGGGGTGGGAATGAGGGCGAGACGCCCTTCCCACACAAAAATAATTAAAAATAAGTAAAAACAATAAAATAATTAAAGATAGAAAGTTAGAAGTATGAAAGTTAGTAGAAGATAGTAAGAAGTTAGTAGTCAGATAGTTAGTAGATAGTTAGATAGAAGTTAGTAAGAAAGTTAGGAGTTAGATAAGTTAGAAGTCGGCGGGTAAAGGGAGTGTGGTATATTGACATACCCGAGGGTAGTAGAGGGGTTGTGGGCACTGTAAGCGCCACGTAGAAAGTAGTAGTAGAGTGGTTGTGGGCACCGAAAGCACCACATAGATGGAGGTAGTAACAGAGTGGTTGTGGGCACCGAAAGCGCCATGTAGTTAGAAGAGTTGGTAGAGTTAGAGAGTTCTAGTTAGAGTTAGAGAGTTATTAGAATTAGAGAGTAAGTAAGTAAGTAGTAAGAGAGTTAGATAGTAAGTAGTAAGTAAGTAAGTAGTAAGAGAGTTAGATAGTAAGTAGCAAGTAAGTGGTAAGTAGATAGAATGATAGCACAGTGTAGTAGAATAAGATTAGCGCCTTTGGGAGTGGTGGAGAGTGCAGACAAGTGCGATTCAGGTGTGGGGAGAGAACAGAGCGGAGTTAGAGTGGAGTTAGAGTGGAGTTAGAGGAGAGTTAGAGTGAGAAGTTAGAGTTTGAGCGAGAGCGCTTTTTAAAAGTGTGTGAGAGAAATCCACAATTGTCTCAAACCGAGACGCCAGATGTCTTGGTGCAACATAGGTTGCGGTTGCACCAAGAGAGGGTAGTAACATCATACCCAGAGGGAGCGGCCTGGGAAGCCGACTCCAAAGTAAGAGAACTCCACCCCACACCCGATAGTAGATCGGGTTTCCAGCGGAATTGAAGCGCACTTAGAGGTTGATGTTATCTTCTCACCGGGAAGATAGCATGGGGGGAGTGTGAGCGGATTCAATTCCGCCTCACATAACCCCATAAAGTTGGGAAGTGGCGCCTTTAAGCAATATTGGGGAGTACGAGGTTGATTACAATCAACCTCGTATCACCCCCAATAACGGGGACAACAGACGGCCCCAAAGAGCCACACAAAAGAGGTTATAGGTCAAACCTCTTGGAGAGGGAAAGTGACAGCAGCGGGGGGGGGGGGGGACACTCCCACAGAGGTGGGAGCCGAGAATTAGGTTATTGGCCAATGGGGGACAAGGAAAGTGCATCCGCTAAGTATTAAGGCCACAAGTAGAGTAGATAATCATTATATATTACCGGTTAGTGCTTGTATCCTATTCAGTTTACTCAGTCATCAGGTGCAGTACGGTGACATTTCGTACCATCACCGCCACTACCGGTACAACATTTATCTCTTGTCAGCCTTCTTCAACCGTGCTATTGTATTATATCTGCGTTAGTTTTACTCATTTACTCGAACAATATCAGAACAACTAACTATTATCCTTTTCACAACAACGCGGTGACGCGTAACGAAACAAAACCGGTCGGGATCCACTGATCCCGTCACACTCATTGACGAACTCCTATGGACGCTAATGGAAGAAATCGCCGCCTATCTTAATGAAAGACCTCTTATGCCAGTCTCCCCGAACCCAGATTCCCTAGAAGCGTTGACACCCGCGCATTTTCTGCTCAAGAAGCCGGTAGCCATGCTTCCCGTGTCTGAAATCCACGACAGGGACGAATAATGTAAACAGATATGGCAACTGATGCAATTATTGTCCAGTCGCTTCGCTATCCGTTTCACTATCTCCCAATCCTGCAACTCAGAACTAAATGGTTTGCGCTGCAAGAAAATGTCAGCGCTGGAGACATGGTACTGATAGTTGATTCGGATCTTCCACACAAGAGGTGGCAGATAGGTTGTATCATCGAGACCCATATATCTGATGATGGTTTAGTGAAGTCCTTGGTTTAGTACGATCAGTAGAACTCGTAGTTATGAGGCGTAACCATAAGAAGAAAGGAATAGTCTTCGAAACTCAACAACTCAATCGCCCAATTGGTCGTCTGTGTCTGCTTGAAAGAGACAGAGAGTTATCCGGTAACTATGGTAAACAGGAAACTCTACCGACGACCACCTCCCAGATCCAGTAAATATCTATGGACTAAAAAACTCATTATTTATGGGGGCAGCTGTGTGACAACCATTTATTTGTCTTTATTTTTAATGTACGCCTTATTTATTTACGCCTTAAGAAATAATTTCATATTCTCCTTGCCCTTACTGCTCGTATACTTTTTACAGTATAAATAAGTCGTTTACAGAAAGAGTAGTCTTTCCTATTTAAGAGTGTGTAGCCCCCCCCCCCCCCCCCCCCCCTACAGTTTTTTTTATGTCTTCAATGTGGTTGAAAATTCATAGAAAACGATATACCATCGAAAAGAGAATCATCAAAAGTACATAAAAAATTTGAAAAATGAAATTTTTTGCGCCCCCTAGCGGCCTGCGTCAGATTTTAAAAATTTAACTAAAAATACTACTCCTCCGTCATTTTCCATTATTATTTTTCGATAGCACATTTTTTAGAACCAGCATATTTATTTTCACGTAATTTTTTTTCCGTTTTCTATTTCCGATAATTGGCCATTTTCTAAAAAAAATCACAATTTTTTAAAAATTTAAAAAATCCCATGTTTTTTTGTAAATTTTCATTAAAAAAATGGGGATAATATTATTAAATTAAGAAAAGTGTGTGAAATTCATTGAAGCCTGTGAAATTATCTTTCATATAAAGCAAAAATAGCGAAAAACGGTTAAGAAATGGTGGAGGATTAGTATTTTTCGTGCGAAAAAATGTCATTCTGAGATAATCGCCTTCAAAGTTCAAACCTTCCTGCACAAAACTACAGTACAGTTACTGTACTGTACCTGTATGGGGTCTGGTTGGTTAATAGTGTCTGACATGAAGGAAGCAAACCACCGAGCTAATATTATATTTACGGGGGTTTTCGGGGTCACTGATTTCATTTCCGATGTCAGTTTTAATATTTGGTAGAATGTAGTATGTCCGCCTGTCAGTTGTCTGTCTTACATTATGACAGACAGGTTGGCAGACAGCTATTCCACGATAACCCGAGAACTAAAGAACTAAAAGAGATCTCTCTAAGCGGTTTTCAGATTTGAAATCCCCATTAAATTCTGCTCCAGATGCAATCATCACATCACGATCAAAGAATCTCCCCGCAGTCATGACTTTTGTGGACTTCAAGAAGGCATTCGACTCCATCCATAGAGGTAAAATGCTTGAAATCCTAAGAGCTTATGGAATACCAGAAATAATCGTTGCTGGCATTGGATTGTTATATTGTGACACAGAAGCACAGGTACTCTCACCAGATGGTGAAGCTGAGTTTTTCTCAATCCTGGCTGGGGTACTGCAAGGTGACACATTAGCACCATTACTATTTGTAATTGTGCTGGATTACGCAATGAGGACAGCCACAAAGGGTGAAGATCTGGGATTCACACTTTAAGAACGCAGAAGTAGTAGATATCCGGCAACTACAGTCACAGACACCGACTTCTCGGATAACATCGCCCTGCTCTCTAATACGCTAGCAGATGCACAGCTTCTACTAAATAAAGTGGAGAGGACTGCTAAGGAGGTTGGATTGCACATAAATGTTACCAAGACCGAATTCATGACCTTTAATGTTGATGGAAACTTGACAACCATTGATAATAATCAACTAAGGAAGGTCGACGACTTCCAGTACCTTGGATCATGGATAGAGAGTAGCAAAAATGACATATAAGTTAGGAAAGCAAAGGCTTGGGTAGCTCTATCCAAAATGGATACCATCTGGAAATCAGATCTCCCCAGGCACCCTCCCCAGTTCCCACCGAGCCACAGTGGAAAGTGTATTTTTATACGGGGGTGAGACCTGGACACTGACTAAATCACTTGAACAACGAATTGATGGTTGCTACACAAGACTACTAAGGGCAACCCTAAACATCAGCTGGAGACAACACATGACAAATGCCGAGCTTTATGGTACAATACCACCTGTATCAACCACCCTCCGTGAACGCAGATTAAGATTCAGTGGGCACTGCTGGCGAAGTAAAGACGAGGTCGTACCACCAGATCTACTTTTCTGGCAACCAACTCATGGAAAGCGTAGTCGTGGACGACCGGCCACAACATATATAGATCAACTTGAAAGGGATACTGAACTTGGGAGAATCGAAATTGCGACAACTATGGAGAATCGGGAAGCCTGGAAGGATCTCATTTCCACTGTCCGAGTTCTTTCGACTTAGTAATAGTAGATGCAATAAAAAACAAATTTCTTAATTTTTTTCGAGGGGGGGGGGGGGGGGGTGTGACGGGATCCACCGGAGTTGGCAGTAATGAATCCCGACCGGTGTGTGTTATACGCGTCGCCGCGTCCGTAGGCTGCTAAAGCTGTAATCTGGATATGTAATAGGCCGAAGGCCGTTCAAATAACTGAGGTTTTACTGTCAGTCTTTATAATCACAGAACGTAATAATAGCACAGTCTGAATATAATAGCACGGTTAGTGACGACGGTTAAAAACTGTTCCGGTCTCACAACTGTATAGGAAAACCAACTGAATCAGAATCAATAACTGCAACAGTTATATTATTATTAACACATACTAAATCAGCTCTACACTACCGAGTGGCCTGAGTGTCAAATAGATGCGCTCTAATCACTCCCAATGTGCTCTCCCACCCACCATTGGCTTAACCTGATTAATTGTCACCTCGCCACTCCCTGTTGCCACTATCCCCACGTACTAGCCTTGCTAGCCTGTTTGTCCCTCTGGCTAGCCTGTTTGTCCCTCTGAGATGGTTTGACCTCTCAACTCTCCCTGTGGCTTGCGGCGTGTATCGCCTTAGTTGGTTGTGAGGTGACATTATTATAGGTAATGTCACCTCGCCAGCTATAATTGGTAAAATGCCACTAGTCCCATTTTCGGTGGGTAGTGCAGGGAATTGAATCCGCTTACACTCCCCCCCATGCTATCTTCCCGGTGAGAAGATAGCATCAACCTTAAGTGCGCTTCAATTCCGCTGGAATCCAATCTAATATTGGATGTGGGGTGGAATATCCTTCTCGGGGTCGGCTTTCCAGGCCGGCCCCCATGGGTCTGTTATCACTACCCATCCTTGGTACACCTGCGAGCTAAGCTGTATGTACCAAGGCATCTGGCGTCTCTGTTTTAGACGATCGCCCTCACTCCTCACACAATTTTACCTCTCGGACTTTGTTGTCCCTTCCTCTCTCTCCAGTCCCTTGGGACTCATCCCCCTCTATGCTCGCTCCCCACACTTGAATCTCGCGCCCATTTTACTCCCCCATACCCTAACACGTCCTCCCCATACTCCTCCCATACTCAATCCGTTTTCGCTGTCACTCTCCTCACTCTTATCGGGTCCCAAGCATGTGTGCACCATGTCAGTGAGATCCGCCATTGTCCCGTTCTCCTGTTCCAGTCAATTAGTCCCCAGTCCCAGTAGCTAATTGGAAAAGGTTGTATCTGACTATAGTACGTATATTATATATTATATATTCGTCTACACGACGTGTCTTAACCCCCCCCCCCCCCCCCTTTCGGAAGTGATATCTTCTCTTTCGGAAGTGATATCCAATCTCGATCGTAGTCTTTGACCTTACCAGCTTCTGCATCGCATCCGACAGGAGGTTCAACTTTGGCCCAGTCTTCTTACTACCATAGGTCGCTAGGTCAAACAGAAAAATATCTCCGTTTACCGCTACTAAATACAGCAATATAGTTCTACTCGACCCTCCTGACCCCTTTCTTGTCCCACCGCCATCCTCTACTGTTTCCATGTCATCCGGGACCATATATCCGCCCCCCTCCACAGAATACGATAAATTCCTTCATAGCTTCTCCGCCATCACGATTCTCCTCTCTCACCAGACTGGTGGTGCCTTAGAAAGGCTCAGCAGGGCAACAGATAACTAAGTATGGTCTTAATTAGTTTAAATCAGTGATGACCTACCTCCTATCTGTTCTGCCTGTGTTTCGTACGAGTGTTCCCCTCTATGTGCCAATTTACCCCTGATTCATTAGTGCTGTGTTTAGTCCCCAACCTCATCTAACGTGCTATTATTATATCTACTAGTCATTTACTATGTAAGTAATTCATCACTACTTGTCTACAGAGAAGACTAGCTACAATTTCTTACTCTTGTAGTAGCTTCCTACCAGATAATCTTCTGGCTCTGTAGCAATGTTCTAACTCTGTACTATGGGCTATGCGCTACAGTAGTCTAGTTCGTGCGGCCTACACAGTCTATATCCTCACATGGCGCCCTCAATGCCCACAAGTTTACGGTACTATGTACCCTTCAACTACGGTATGCGTACATACCCCGCCTCAACTCCTCACTTGGCGCCCTCAGTGCCCACAAGTTTACGGTACTGTGTACCCCTCAACTACGGTATGCGTACATACCCCCCTCAACTCTTCACGTGGCGCCCTCAGTGCCCACAAGTTTATGGTACTATGTACCCTTCTGCTACGGTATGCGTACATACCCCCCCTCAACTCCTTACATGGCGCCCTCAGTGCCCACAAGTTTACGGTACTGTGTACCCCTCAACTACGGTATGCGTAAATACCCCCCCCCCCCCTCAACTCATCATGTGGCACCCTCAGTGCCCACAAGTTTACGGTACTGTGTACCCCTCAACTACGGTATGCCTACATACCACCCCTCAACTCCTCACGTAGCGCCCTCAGTGCCCACAAGTTTACGGTACTGTGTACCCCTCAACTACGGTATGCGTACATACCCCCCCCCCCCCCTAACTCCTCATGTGGCACCCTCAGTGCCCACAAGTTTACGGTACTGTGTACCCCTCAACTATGGTATGCCTACATACCCCCCTTCAACTCCTCACGTGGCGCCCTCACGTGCGTATGTAAATTAGGTACGTTGGTACATTATTGTACCCGTCCGACATACATAATTGTAACTACCTACACTTGTGTATTATGTACGTTGGTATGTCTATACCCATCAGACATACATAATGCCTACCTACAGCGTACCGTGGTACTAGTGTTTTATTACTTATTTTATTTTATTTATTTTTATTTTATTTAGTGTATGGGAAGGGCATCTCGCCCTCATTCCTACCCCCCTCAGTCCAATATATTGGACGACTCAACGTTAGGGTGACCCTTCCAAAAGGCAGCACTTTCCTACCGCCCTCCTGTAGGTCTTCCTATCTTTGGCCCCTATCTTGCCTCCGATCCTCACTTCCACGGATCTAATTCTTCCGTCTTCGCCGGGGTAGGTTTCCACTACCCTAGCCAACCTCCAGTGATTCTTGATAATCGTATCACTACTACGCTATACTGTAGTTCTAATATACTCTGGTGATATACTGTATATTTGCCTGGTGGCTTTAGTCTTTGGTGATGGTGGTATTTCAGGCCGACTTATATTCATTTACCATAGACCTGTACTGCTTTACTGCTGTGTACCGTGAGTGTAACTATATAATGAAGGACTGTATTATTTAACCTACACTACTACTGCTGTACCGTTTTATTTGCTTTACTTGTTTCTTATAACGAAGGACTGTATGCCCGGATTGTGTCTTAGTTCTTGCGTGGTGGCTGGGGTGGGAAAACGGATCTCTCCTCAGTTGGCGTTCGAATTCACATAGCGCTTCAGTTCTTCTCAAAAGAAACAGGTTGAGTCTCTTCTTTCTAAATATGACCATATATTTAATCCATCTATTGGTGCCTACAATGACTACAGTGGGCGGATTAGGGCTGATATCAATATGGGACCAGTATTACCTCCCCCCACCAAAGGTCGCATCTCATTTTACAATTCATCTAATTTATCTCTCCTTCAAGAGGAAGCCGATAAGCTCGAAGCGCTGGGGGTCCTAGTCAAACCAGAGAATGTTGGAATAATTCCTCAATGTGTGTCTCCCAGCTTCCTAGTTAACAAACCCGATGGTGGAAAACGGTTTGTGACAGCATTTAATAATATTACACAATACACAAGGTTGATTCCTTCAACTATCACTAAGTGTGATGATATCTTACGCCATCTTGCATGCTTTAAGTTTCTGATAAAGAGTGATCTCACAAAGAGTTTTTTCCAGATAAGAGTTGCACCATCTTCAATGCATTATCTTGGTACAGCCACTCCTTATAAGGGCATTCACTTATATGCCCGGGCAGCCATGGGAATGCCCGGGTCATCTGAGTGGTTGGACGAACTAATTTCCCGTGTTATTGGAGATTTTTCTCCAAGCCGGCTTTGTCATTAAATTAGCTGATGATCGTTATACAGGTGGCGACACAATTCATGATCTCTTAATTCATTGGGATCTTCTTCTTGATAAACTCGACCGTAACAATCTTCGACTTTCAGGTCCTAAAACTGTTATAGTGCCAAAGTCCACTACGATATTGGGTTGGATTAGGAAAGGTGGATCAATATCTATTGGTAGTCACAAAATTTCTCCCCTCTTTGCTGTTTCACCACCAACTACATGTACAGCTATGAAGTCTTTTCTTGGAGCTGTCCAAGACATCGCACGGTGTATCAAGGGTTATTCTTCATTGTTGTCTCCTCTGGAGGACAGTATTAAAGGTCTAACAGGACAGGCACATATTTCCTGGACACCTGAATTACATTCTGCCTTTCAGAAAATTCAAAATGCTTTGCGTTCTCCAAATACTATCACAATTCCAACACCAAATGATCGCTTAGCCATTTCAGTCGATGCTGCTTGCTCAATTGAGCACAAAGCTTTAGGTGCAACACTTTTTATAACCCGTGGCACAAGTAAACTGTTGGGTGGCTTTTACAGCTTCAAACTGTGCGATCATCATGTCAAGTGGTTGCCTTGTGAATTTGAGGCCCTGGCAATTGGATCAGCCATTCATCACTGGAGCCAATTTATTCGTGAAAGTATTCACACAACACAGATCCTGACTGATAATCAACCATGTGTAGATGCTTGGAAGAAACTATGCCGTGGAGAATTTTCTTCATCTGCCCGTGTATCCATCCACTTTCCTCACAATCTTGAGCTCTCTCATTGTAAGTCTTGTTCATATCAAAGGGTCTGACAATACAATTAGTGATTATCACTCTCGACACCCTGTTTCATGTGGGTACGCAGGATGTCAAGTTTGTAGTTTTGTTTCTGATATTGCTGATTCTGTTATTAGATCCATATCTATTGGAGATGTCCTTCATGGTAAAATTCGTATGCCTTATTATAATAAATCATCATGGCGATCAGCCCAGCAGGCATGCCCCATTCTCAGGAAGGCCTATGGCCATTTGAAAAATGGTTCTCGTCCTAACAAAAAGGATAAAGGTGGTCGGGACTTGAAAGAATATCTCAGGGTAGCAACAATAAATGATTCCACCGATTTAGTTGTTGTCCATCGTCAGGATCCATTCTTAGTTACCCGGGAAGTCATTGTTGGTCCCAAAGACATTTCATGTGGTCTACTAACAGCCATGCATACTCTTTTCCTTCACCCCTCCAAATCACAAACATCTAAGCTTTTCAATCGCTACTTTCATGCAATTGGCTCAGCCAATACTATCAACACCATCAACGATAGTTGTGAGATCTGCAATTCCTTAAAGAAAGATCCTCGTGAACTATTTGAGGAAACATCCTCTCCCTCCCCAGAGATTGTTGGTCAATGCCTTGCTGCAGATGTTATCTGTCGCAGTAAACAGAAGATTCTTGTTATGAGAGATGTATTGTCGGCTTTCACTGTTGCTGCTGTTATTCCCAGTGAATGTGCTTCCGATCTTCGTGATGCTTTAATCACATGTTCTATTCCAGTTAAATTTAAATCTACTATTGTACGTGTAGATGGTTCCCCTTCCTTAAGATCCCTTGAAAATGACCCTACATTAAACGATCATGGTATTCTCCTGGAGTTTGGTAGAGTGAAAAATATTAATAAAAATCCAATTGCCGAGAAAGCCAATCAGGAATTAGAGGGTGAACTATTGCGATTCGATCCATCTGGTGGTCCTGTATCTACTCTATCACTTGCCCTCGGAGTAGAGTCTCTCAATTCCCGCATACGCCATAATGGTCTTTCGGCCAAAGAAATCTTATTCGGGATTCGGCAGAGACCAGATCTCTGGAGAGCGTTTCTCCTTTGATGATCCCTCTTTAGCATCCAATCTCGATCTCAAAAAGGCCAA
The DNA here is from genome assembly GCA_032718475.1 of Nemertoderma westbladi. Lineage (NCBI taxonomy): Eukaryota > Metazoa > Xenacoelomorpha > Nemertodermatida > Nemertodermatidae > Nemertoderma > Nemertoderma westbladi. The sequence goes on along the minus strand of JAUCBJ010002804.1, from coordinate 9,569 downwards.
CAATCATAGTTACAGCACCAGATCCAAGGCCCATGGAGCCCCCCCAGCAGAGGCAGCTTCAGTAAAGAAAGGTCATTTAGTTTACATCAAGTCTGAAGGTTCCAAAACTCATGCTCGAGATCGTTACATAGTGATGGATATTCTTCAAGGTCTTGCTACACTCCAAAAGCTCAATGGGAATTCTTTTGGATTTCGCAAATATGAGGTCCCATTAGAAAGGATTTTCAGCTCCAATCAATCTCTAGATTGGGATTTTCATCAACAGCTTTCCTCTGAAGATGACGATGAGTCCCCAGATGAAGCTATTCAACCTATATCTGAAAAGTCGAGTCATTCTCCCAAAGATGAACTCCCTTCTATTGCGAATGGTCATCCACCATCCAATCAACCTCCCCGTCGGCAATCATGTCGTAGGAGACCTCCAGATCGACTTGGTGTGGCTACTGCTGAAGAGGATCGCATTTCACAGGACCTGCCTGATGATACTTTGGATCCCTGGTGTCCAGGTTGGACTCAGGCGAAGTGGCGTGGTGATCAAGATTATGATCTTAAATAAGTTGAAGGACTCAAAGAACAGAAATGAAAGTAAGACTGCGCCATACTGTAGTTCTAATATACTCTGGTGATATACTGTATATTTGCCTGGTGGCTTTAGTCTTTGGTGATGGTGGTACTTCAGGCCGACTTAGATTCATTTACCATAGACCTTTACTGCTTTACTGCTGTTTACCGTGAGTGTAACTATATAATGAAGGACTGTATTATTTAACCTAATATACACTACTACTGCTGTACCGTTTTATTTGCTTTACTTGTTTCTTATAACGAAGGAATGTATGCCCGGATTGTGCCTTAGTTCTTGCGCTCGCTACTACTACTACTACTACTACTACTACTACTACTACTACTACTACTACTACTACTACTACTACTACTACTACTACTACTACTACTACTACTACTACTACTACTACTACTACTACTACTACTACTACTACTACTACTACTACTACTACTACTACTACTACTACTACTACTACTACTACTACTACTACTACTACTACTACTACTACTACTACTACTACTACTACTACTACTACTACTACTACTACTACTACTACTACTACTACTACTACTACTACTACTACTACTACTACTACTACTACTACTACTACTACTACTACTACTACTACTACTACTACTACTACTACTACTACTACTACTACTACTACTACTACACTACTACCACTGCTCTTTGAGCGGGCTCCTAATTAGAAAGCGTAACTTTAGTATATCTTATAAACTTAAGTCCCACTTTCTGGGAGCGGTGTAAAAAATTTTGCGGCAAAAATATATCTTTTTGTGCAATGCACGAACTATTCTAGACGCAGCAATATCTCAAGGTTGTTGAGAACATATAAACTTACACCGTGCTTCGTTTGGTTTAGGTATAGGACTCTGAATCGCCACAAATGCCTTTAACAGAACCCTGGTTTCTTTGTCTCAGTAGCCCCTGTTATATCCAAACGACCAATCAGGGCAATTTTCACTTTCCTTCCCCATAGAGTTCCATTACATAGGGAACTGCATCCATGGGTTACGGGCAGCTGGCATGGATTACTGACTCGTGATTGGAGTTTTCAATGGGATTCGGAGAATTCTATGACTCACCTTTTTGTTGATCTTTTAGTACAGTATTAGTGCAGCCTAAGTTTAGACAGTCTGATGGTGCTGGCCCAGAAACAACAGTGGCATAAATTATCGACCACTGTAAAGTTACGTAATTGCACTCAACTGCAAACACTTATTGCACCATTAAATAACTCACCCTTGTATACACCAAAATACACCTGACTCCTGATTAACTGCACCGCATTATTGCTGTCACCGCCAGAATTGTATTGTTTTGTACTGTTTCATTGTTTATTTGGTGATATTATTGCCTGATGTTTATATTTTGGAGAACACGTATACGTAATCGATAATCTCAACTAACTTTCTTTATTATTAAGGGGGGGGGGGGGGGGGGGGTACACCATTTTGGTTAAAAATATGTCAAATTTTTTTTTATGGTCTATTATAATGCACGATTAAATGGTGTTTCCTAATCTGAAAACCGCTATTTAATAGCTCTTATAGTTTTCAAGTTATAACAATTTCCATATAGGGAGACCTATTGAAATTACTATTACTATGTATAATGAAAGGTCGATTATCTCCAAATATTTTTTTTATGAAATTGTCAACTTCAAAACCAACGTCAACGTCAACCATACTACTTCTATAATTTTTGAGCAATTTGTCTGAAACTTTCTTAGCAAAGCATTTTACACAAGTACGGGCAAACATACACTCACCTCATACTTGGCAAAATATTTAGTGGATCAAAATGGATTGTGGTATGAATTAGCAAAGCATTTTACACAAGTACGGGCAAACATACACTCACCTCATACTTGGACAAAATATTAATATGGATCAAAATGGATTGTGGTATGAATTAGCAAAGCATTTTACACAAGTACGGGCAAACATACACTCACCTCATACTTGGGCAAAATATTAATATGGATCAAAATGGATTGTGGTATGAATTAGCAAAGCATTTTACACAAGTACGGGCAAACATACACTCACCTCATACTTGGACAAAATATTAATTGGATCAAAATGAATTGTGGTATGAATTAGCAAAGCATTGTACACAAGTACGGGCAAACATACACTCACCTCATACTTGGACAAAATATTAATTGGATCAAAATGGATTGTGGTATGAATTAGCAAAGCATTCTACACAAGTACGGACAAACATACACTCACCTCATACTTGGACAAAATATTAATTGGATCAAAATGAATTGTGGTATGAATTAGCAAAGCATTTTACACAAGTACGGGCAAACATACACTCACCTCATACTTGGGCAAAATATTAATATGGATCAAAATGGATTGTGGTATGAATTAGCAAAGCATTTTACACAAGTACGGGCAAACATACACTCACCTCATACTTGGGCAAAATATTAATATGGATCAAAATGGATTGTGGTATGAATTAGCAAAGCATTTTACACAAGTACGGGCAAACATACACTCACCTCATACTTGGGCAAAATATTAATATGGATCAAAATGGATTGTGGTATGAATTAGCAAAGCATTTTACACAAGTACGGGCAAACATACACTCACCTCATACATGGCAAAATATTTAGTGGATCAAAATGGATTGTGGTATGAATTAGCAAAGCATTTTACACAAGTACGGGCAAACATACACTCACCTCATACTTGGACAAAATATTAATATGGATCAAAATGGATTGTGGTATGAATTAGCAAAGCATTTTACACAAGTACGGGCAAACATACACTCACCTCATACTTGGCAAAATATTTAGTGGATCAAAATGGATTGTGGTATGAATTAGCAAAGCATTTTACACAAGTACGGGCAAACATACACTCACCTCATACTTGGCAAAATATTAATATGGATCAAAATGGATTGTGGTATGAATTAGCAAAGCATTTTACACAAGTACGGGCAAACATACACTCACCTCATACTTGGGCAAAATATTAATATGGATCAAAATGGATTGTGGTATGAATTAGCAAAGCATTTTACACAAGTACGGGCAAACATACACTCACCTCATACTTGGGCAAAATATTAATATGGACCAAAATGGATTGTGGTATGAATTAGCAAAGCATTCTACACAAGTACGGGCAAACATACACTCACCTCATACTTGGGCAAAAATTTAATATGGATTGTGGTATGAATTAGCAAAGCATTCTACACAAGTACGGACAAACATACACTCACCTCATACATGGCAAAATATGAAAGTGGAGCAAAATGGATTGTGGTATGAATTAGCAAAGCATTCTACACAAGTACGGACAAACATACACTGAACTCATACTTGGGTATATTTACTTTTTTTCTCTTTTTTGTTAATGTTTATTAATTATTTTTTTTATATTTCAATGATATTTATTTATATACATAAATATTGATAATTGATAAAGTAATTCGAATATTTATATTTATATAAGTAGTCCTAAATATTAATTAACAGTATAAAAATATTAAACTTACAGAACAAAATTTGAAAAGATAAGTGGTGAAATTTATCATGATAAATTATGATTTGTGTATCGTGGTGCAGCATGCTAGAAGAGGATATATCATTAATTGGCCGGACACAAACCGCAGTTTGTATTACTTTTACAACGTGACGAACCGGCATACAAATCACATGTTGGTTTTATTATTAGTGTTTTTTACTTTGTTTTCTATTATGTTTTGTTTATTTTAATTTATCTATTTATTTGTTTTTTATTATAATTTGTCCTATATCGTGACTAGATCGTGAATCCTAATAATAATCGTGACCCCGCCCCCGGGTGAGACAGGTGAACAGCGTGACCCGGCGTCCGGGTGAGACAGGTGAACAGCGTGACTCCGTGCCCAGGTAAACTGCGTAGCGTGACCTCATGCCCGGGTGATACAGCTGAACAAACCTGAGAGGTAAGGTACCCCATTGCACAATCTGTTTACAATGTTTATTTCAGACTGGCAAAAAAATTAGTCATATACAAAGCTGACATAGCAGAAAATTAAAGTGGAACTTTTGAATAAGTTATAAGACATTATATTAATAAACATTTATATATCATTAATAACTATTTCAGAGATACCTTATTTCGAGTTCTTAACTAAATTAGCCAACAGTAGTAAAACTAATAATCGAAATTATTAATATAACAATTAACTGAAATATAGTGATATGATATTTTAATGACTGATAATCTTTTAGTTATACACATATTATAATTATCGGCTATAATAACCAACTGTGGAAAATAAAGATAATTTATTATAACTATTGTAGTGCAGCTAAATATATCAATAATACTATTTGTCATTCATATATTTATCATACCAATTCCGATACCCGTTTCAAGCAAGAACTATAAAATAATGAATATAATTTCACATTTCAGGGAAATTATATATTATATTGCTATATCTGAATAATTTGCAAATCGAGACATTTAAATGTGTAATTCAAGTTAATATTACAAAGCCATTATTTTAATCCAGTATCTAGAAAGGAAGGCCCTATCAGAAATGGATTTTGAGTAAAAGCTCTATGTTTAATAACATAGAGCATCCAGTATGTCGTATATTTTGACATATAATATGACTTGCCACGATCTGACAAGGTTAACATTGCTAGGTGCATTGCCACCCCATCAACCACCCCACCCCCCAACCACCAGTAACAAGAAATGAAATGAAATGAATGTTACAACAACAATGCACCCCAATGAAAACCCTGCATATTGCAAAGTGCATCCTGACCACCAATAGGTGCACCCCAATATTATAATATAATACTTTCCTTGTTTTTTTTTTATAATAATACATTCCACATATTATAATGTGAATACAACTGATAATATATTTAATTAAACAGCATACGGTCATGTATGTGATCAACACCGTAAAGTATAAATTTGAATATTTTTTGCTATTTATATAGCATAACATGAAATATAAATGGGTAATTTTATATTCGGCCATAGCAATTGTAGTTTCACTAAAATCTGAAATTACATTATCATTTTAGAGTTCTTGCTTGAAAAGGGTATCTGAATTAATGTGATGAAAATATAAATTACAAATCGTTATTGATATAAAGAGCTGCGCTATAATAGATATAATAAAGTTATCTTTATTTAATACAGGTGGTTAATATAGGCAGTATATATAATATGTATATAACAAAAATATTTCCAATCATTTATAATATCATAGAGCTATAATTAAGTTAATTACTATATTAAAAAGGATGATTAGTTAGTGTACTGATTTAGTCAAGAACTAGAAATAAGCAATCTATAAAGTAGTTATGAATGATATATTACTGATTTTTAATATAATATTTTGCCACATAAAAAGAGGCAGCATAAAGTAGAATTTACAATAATGTTCATTACAAAAACGTAAAAAATATTGCCGTTACCCCAATGGGAAAGCATACAGTGATATACTGATTCCAAGAAATATGACGTCATTATATGAAAGTGTAATACCATATGTGATTACAGAACACTTTGAGGTGGTCGGTCATGGTCATATGTATCATAAAATTAAAAAATAAATGGAAAATTATACATATGTATGTTTTTAATTTCCATGCAATCCATGCAATCTACATTATACGTATTCATTATTTTTTATTTTAATTAGGATACACGATTTATACAGAAAAATTATTATGATTCGGTTAATTTTATATTCAAAAATTATAATAGTAATTTAATAAGTATATTATTGTAATAAGTAAAATATATTTTCTATAATAGGTATGTTTATGAAATGTGGTGAAATAAATAGAAATACTATCATAACGCTGTAAACCTAATAATATATCTATGCTTAATACTAATTAATTTATTTTGAAATGTAATTATTTTAATATTTTTAATATTATTTATTATATGTATTTTTTTGAATTTTTAATATTTTTACTAGGATAATTAATATATCATATACGCATAAATTGAACAATAATTACATCACAAATTACATACTGACAAGTAGTAGGACTACAAATGATCATGGTTGTATTGGAAGTATTATGAAACATTGGGCCAATGCGAGTATGGAAATATAACACATAAGAAACGTCAACAGGAATACTGCATATATGGTAATTGAATTGCAAAATAACAGGAAGTTGTACCAACACATTGATATTGCGCTTAAAAATAATTTATAACTACATTAAGAAATTTAATGTGTAAATAGTTAGTAATCAATATGGCTCAGAATAAATAATCTTCATATGACCGTAATAGATGACAGTGATAGTAAGAGACTATTTTCATATGAAGATAATTGTGACATTATTGTTTCCATTATTGTCATTACCAGATATCAATCATCATTGCCATATTGTACTAGTAGTAAGATGCAAATGACTTTATTTTTGGTATCTTCTTTTTTCCTTAAAATTATTTATAAAAATTAATTATAATATATATAAAAGATTTAATGTAATTATGTATTATATATAGTTATATATTTCGTAATAATGTATGACAAAGATGCTATAACTATTAAGATATATAATAATTGAATAATGGATAATGTGTTTATTTAATATAGTTAATAGAATTAAATTAGTAATTATATGAATGAACTAGGGCAAAACTTTAAAGTGGAGCAAATGTATTGTGGTATGATTTGGCAAAGCATTCTTCTACACAAGTACGGGCAAACATACACTCACCTCATACATGGCAAAATATGAAAGTGGAGCAAAATGGATTGTGGTATGAATTGGCAAAGCATTCTTCTACACAAGTACGGCCAAACATACACTCACCTCATACATGGCAAAATATGAAAGTGGAGCAAAATGGATTGTGGTATGAATTGGCAAAGCATTCTTCTACACAATTAAGGGCAAACATACACTCACCTCATACATGGCAAAATATGAAAGTGGAGCAAAATGGATTGTGGTAAGAATTGGCAAAGCATTCTTCTACACAAGTACGGGCAAACATACACTCACCTCATACATGGCAAAATATGAAAGTGGAGCAAAATGGATTGTGGTAAGAATTGGGAAAGCATTCTTCTACACAAGTACGGCCAAACATACACTCACCTCATACATGGCAAAATATGAAAGTGGAGCAAAATGGATTGTGGTATGAATTGGCAAAGCATTCTTCTACACAAGTACGGCCAAACATACACTCACCTCATACATGGCAAAATATGAAAGTGGAGCAAAATGGATTGTGGTATGAATTGGCAAAGCATTCTTCTACACAAGTACGGCCAAACATACACTCACCTCATACATGGCAAAATATGAAAGTGGAGCAAAATGGATTGTGGTATAATTGGTAAAGCATTCTACACAAGTACAGGCAAACATACACTCACCTCATACATGGCAAAATATGAAAGTGGAGCAAAATGGATTGTGGTAAGAATTGGCAAAGCATTCTTCTACACAAGTACGGCCAAACATACACTCACCTCATACATGGCAAAATATGAAAGTGGAGCAAAATGGATTGTGGTATGAATTGGCAAAGCATTCTTCTACACAAGTACGGGCAAACATACACTCACCTCATACATGGCAAAATATGAAAGTGGAGCAAAATGGATTGTGGTAAGAATTGGTAAAGCATTCTTCACAAGTACGGGCAAACATACACTCACCTCATCCTTGGCAAAATATGAAAGTGGAGCAAAATGGATTGTGGTATGAATTGGCAAAGCATTCTTCTACACAAGTACGGGCAAACATACACTCACCTCATACATGGCAAAATATGAAAGTGGAGCAAAATAGATTGTGGTATGAATTGGCAAAGCATTCTTCTACACAAGTACTGGCAAACATACACTCACCTCATACATGGCAAAATATGAAAGTGGAGCAAAATAGATTGTGGTATGAATTGGCAAAGCATTCTTCTACACAAGTACGGGCAAACATACACTCACCTCATACATGGCAAAATATGAAAGTGGAGCAAAATGGATTGTGGTAAGAATTGGTAAAGCATTCTTCACAAGTACGGGCAAACATACACTCACCTCATCCTTGGCAAAATATGAAAGTGGAGCAAAATGGATTGTGGTATGAATTGGCAAAGCATTCTTCTACACAAGTACGGGCAAACATACACTCACCTCATACATGGCAAAATATGAAAGTGGAGCAAAATGGATTGTGGTAAGAATTGGTAAAGCATTCTACACAAGTAAGGGCAAACATACACTCACCTCATAAATGGCAAAATATGAAAGTGGAGCAAAATAGATTGTGGTATGAATTGGCAAAGCATTCTTCTACACAAGTACGGCCAAACATACACTCACCTCATTCATGGCAAAATATGAAAGTGGAGCAAAATGGATTGTGGTAAGAATTGGTAAAGCATTCTACACAAGTACGGGCAAACATACACTCACCTCATCCTTGGCAAAATATGAAAGTGGAGCCAAATTGATTGTGGTATGAATTGGCAAAGCATTCTTCTACACAAGTACGGGCAAACATACACTCACCTCATACATGACAAAATATGAAAGTGGAGCAAAATGGATTGTGGTATGAATTGGCAAAGCATTCTTCTACACAAGTCCGGGCAAACATACACTCACCTCATACATGGCAAAATATGAAAGTGGAGCAAAATTGATTGTGGTATGAATTAGCAAAGCATTCTTCTACACAAGTATGGGCAAACATACACTCACCTCATACTTGGCAAAATATGAAAGTAAGTGGAGCAAAATAGATTGTGGTATGAATTAGCAAAGCATTCTTCTACACAAGTACGGGCAAACATACACTCACCTCATACGTGGCAAATGGATTGTGGTATAATTGGCAAAGCATTCTTCTACACAAGTACGGGCAAACATACACTCACCTCATACGTGGCAAATGGATTGTGGTATAATTGGTAAAGCATTCTACAAAAGTACGGGCAAACATACACTC